>JAILXH010231536.1:7423-17664 GCA_023558415.1 Piaractus mesopotamicus | reverse complement strand
CATGTAGTCAGTCACTCTAGATGATGTTAGCGTAGCGACTCACAAATAAGTAAACATAGTGAGCAGTTTTTTTTTTTTAAGTCTATGGCCAAACCACAGCTCTTCAAAGGTAAACTGAGAAGTAGTCATTGCTGTCTGTGGAGTCTCGGCACTGTTTCCACTTTGACTCTCATAAACCATCCCGAAACTAACGACTTCATGCTAATTACGGACATGATGGGTGCTGATAACAAACTGGAAGCTTGAGGCAATGGCGGACAGTAGTGGTTGCTAAGCAGTAATTGTAGGGCTGGGCTTGGCAAACGGCTTAATGATTTTGATTGGTCATAATACAGTGACAGCACATTATCTTAAAAAATGCAGCTTAATGAATGGTTCCCCATTTGATTGGGTAGGCCTAGACGTATCCTTGGCTACGCCTTAACCTATACGGGAGTAAAAAATATTGTTACTTTGGTGAAATAATCACTGAATAAATGTAAAAGTACATTACTCACTAATATACTGAGTAGACATAAAAGTAAATTATCATTTCAAAGATAAAAATCCATCCAGATTTTTACTTGAGTATATGAAAGCAAATACTTCTATCCACCTCTGTCTTCTCTTTATGGTGGTGTTCGAAATATATATGTCTGGCTGTTCATTAACTGTTTAACAGTTTTTCTTTATGATTGAATGTATCTGTGTGGTCTGCCATGTTTACTATTGCTGAACTCACCAGACCATTTTTATTCTTAGCAATGAGACAAACATTGTTGATTCTGACACACTTAATGTTTCGATCGTGTCTCTGATTGATTTATTCTGATCCTGTAGCCTCATTGATCACTTCACAGCACTGACTGTTCTTTGTTCTTCATAATGAGCATAACAACAGCAACAGACTCCAGATACAGATGACATATTTTGAAGCAACTTTAGACCTTTTGTTAGCTCTGTTGTGCATGAACCAACATCCTCATGACAATCATGGAATTCTTATTCTTTTAAAATAACTTAAGATGGGCTTCTAGCATTGGTCTTTGGTTAATGTAAATACGTCTGTTGAATAATTAGCCTCACTTTTATTCATTATTGCCTAATGTCATTCACCATACATTAGTTATTTCTCTGTTCACAATTCTCATAACTCTTATTGCTTTTGTTGTGCTATTGTTTTGCAGGTGTTGACCAGAGGAGGACGGGTTCCCCTTTTGAGTCTTGGTTCTTTTCAGAGGTTCTCAGGGAGATTTTCTTTGCTACTTTTGCACCTGACTTGCTCACCAGGGTACATTTATTACATTTGGCAGATTCTTTTGTCCAGAGCGACTTACAGTTTGATCGTTTTACAGAGGTAGGTGAAGGTAGTGTTAGGTGTCTTGCCCAGGGATTCTTACCAGTATAGTGTAGGGTGCTTGAACCCCAGTTTGCAGCAGGGGAGCATGGCAGAGGTGTTACCCACTACACTAAACCAACCACCCATTGTAAAAAAGTGCTATACAAAAAGAAAAAATAAAATGTAACAATTACTGTTAGTGTCTAAAATAAGAGAATATGTATGCAAGAGATGTAATTCCATCATGATTCACCCAATGTGGATGTACATCGATCTGGACTTCATAGTTACCTTTGCCTCTTAACATAAGTGTGCTGGAGTAGAGAGCTAAACCAAGAAACGTTTTGTCTCTGTCCAATTACTTACTGCACTGCATACTGAAGATAAGCAGCTATGCCAAATAGTCAAGTATACACTATAACTCATCACAGCAGTACAAAATCTTTCTGAAATGATGCAGAGATATTGTGCCAGGGTGAAGGGAAAGTATGAATGATATACTACACAGAGTAATGCGTGAATCATAACAGTCAGCAAAGATGGAATGTGCGGTAGACAATGGTCTGATTGTACAGTGTATACACAGTGTTTACAGCTACGTTTATCATCATGCGGCACCTCCTGCCAGACCCAACAGGAGAGAATAGCTTTATGTCCAGAGTTCTGGAGTGTGGTCAGTGTCTTTGCAGCTAAAGGCTGTTCGAAAGCTGGCTATTCTTTGTGCAGAGCTCGTAGCTAACCTAGGGCCTGGCCAAAATAAACATGGGATCTTTTGTTTTAGCTAAACAGTGCCTTGACTCATATGACTGCAATAAATGTTATTAGAAAAATTACCTTTTCATGGGAAATTCTAACAGATTGTAACATTAGCCTCATCACCACAACTTAAAACACAAACAGCTGCTGGCTAAATAGGACACATGCCTTCCATATCTCTCAGATTAGGTCCTGTTATGACTACCCCTTAGCACCTGGTGATAAGTTTAGTTGTTGATATTTGCTTTATCTAGGTGATTTCTGCTGAAGTTTAAAGGGCCCTAAAATTTTAGATAGTATCCTAAATTTTCATTGTATTTTATTTTTTCCCTGAGCCCCTCTTATATGTATTTGTTTATGTACAAAGTACAGTTGCCATTCTTCATTACAGGACCATTTTCCAGCCTTGTTTTTGTTAATGTGCTTTTAAGGCTGATACAGAATTTCTGTCAGTCTTCATAGAACTGAGCTAAAGTTAATATTTTAATAAATCACACATGTAATGAGCGATATTGTGGCTTGCTCTTAGGAAAGGCTTTATTTTTGTAATAATGGTTTTAGGCCAGTTTCTAAAGGGGTGCCAGTAATTCTGGAGTTGACTGTATGTAAATGACCTCTATCCTGATTGGCTGCCAGGATTGTGCCTCATTCAAAAAGCATTCTGGGTTAAAACACTTCTGATAACTTTGAAGATTGCATGGATAAAGCTTGACCTTCACCCTGTTACCAATTGTTGTTAAAAAAGTTTAATTTATGCAAACTATATGGTTATTAGTAGTTGTGCACCCTGTCAAGTTAACCACTCCTGAATTATAGCTTAGTTTAGGCTAAATTTGCAACCCTATTACTCGTAATCCTGTTACCAATTTTTGACATTCAGTTATTTTAAAAGAAATTGAAATGAAAATTGCGTAAAACAAAGATATTAATGAAAACATGATGATTCAAACAATTTTTCAACTTTCCCTTTACTGCATTTACATCCACTTCATGGTGAATATGATATATGATCTTTGTGTTAAACTTTGTTACTTGGGTTTCATCTCTGTCATTCAGTTATTTTTGGTGAAAATAGTCTCAAAACTTTTAACTTAGCAGGTTATGTTACCAGAAGTGTCAGTTTGGCAATGAGAGTGAATATTTAAAATTACTAATACAAGAATTACTAATACAGTACAATGTACTTTTTTGTTTGAAGAGAAAAACTTGGAAGTAATATTTTTCATAAACATGTGTATTTCTTGCTGAAAAAGATTAATTCTTTTCACCGAGGCAAATGCCATTTGTACATCTCCCTAAAAAAATTGTAACCGGGTCGCAAAAAATGCTCTACGTTTAAGAAAATTTCTGCTTTGAAAGGCTGAGATGGAAAAATAACATTTCCTGAAGGTTAAGCACTTACTTTGAGGCATTAAATGAACTCTATTCACAGAAGTGCCAGCTGCTGTTCCAGACTGCAGGGTAGTGTTGTAGTCAAGACCAAGACAAGGACACATCAAGTCTGAGTCAAGACCAAGACAAGACTGAGAACAGATTAAAAAATTTTTTCAGTTAAGCCATCATGGGAAGGATCAATTAGGCTGTGTTCAGAATGTAGACAAATCAGATTTGTTTCTCAAATCAGATCTTTCGAAACAGCTGTCCACACTGTTATTTGCAAGTGATCAGGTTGGATTTGTATGTCCAGATATCACCACTCTGTCTGCATGGGTTGCTGTGGTAACGATGTAGGTGTCAGTAACTGCATAGCTGCACTGGTGACACGTGTTTCAAACACGGGGGCAGAGATGGAGGTGCATCATCTCAACCCTCCAAACTCTTCAAAGTTTTATGGCATATGCCTGAATCTCTGGTGCACTTCTTGAATCGCAGCACTACTGTCACTCTGGATTTGACATTGTTTTTGTTTGTTGCATTGCGAGTGACACAAAAGACACTTTGAAATCTGAGAGCCAGAGCCTCCAGACAGAGACGCATCTGTTAAAATCTGGAATTGCATTTTAAACCACCTCCAAATGTGGTTTGGGTCCAGTTTGCAAAAATCGGACTTCATGTGTTTTTTTGCTGTTCAGACCGTCACAAATCAATCTGGATACAATCTGGATACACCAACAATCGGATTTGTTCTGGCAGTGTAAATATAGCCGTAGGTCCTCAACCAACAGATTTTGTTTAAACCTGTTCAGCAGTGGCTTTCTCCCTGTCGGCAGTTTTTTTTGTTTTTTTAAATGGAAAAAAATCATTACAATACGAACATTTAACCAAACGTAATTGTACATATGACAAATATTGTTGATTATTTGCAAAAATAAAACATTATATTTGTATCATGCTCATAATGTTAGCATAATCGAAAGGAAATACAGCAGTGAATATGTAGCTCTGGGATTCACGTGTGAGAATTGAAAGTAACTATGGCTCTGTGCTGTTTGCTCAGGGGTCTTTTCAAATGAAGCTTTGAAACCGACCAACTTGCACCGTCACTCGAAGACCAAACACGGTCAATACCTGGCATCCAGCACGTGGTAGCTGCCAAATCAGCCTTCTCATAAGGTAGGAAAAAAGCAATCCGATTGCTTAAGTCTGCGGAAGCTTTTGTGGTCATTGATGTGGGCCACGAGTTGCAAAAACTTGGGAACCCCTGATACAGAGAAAACTGCTTTATTCTGTTTATTCTGCTTTGATTGATTTTCAACAATAATTTAGTTTCCAGTTACCTCAGATGGAGGCTTTGCACTCAACAATTACCCCAACTTACCCTGAGACCTAGAGAAGGCAGAGGTCAAAACCGAGACAGAGAGCGCTAGTTTATGGTCTCGAGTACTACAGCGCTTCTGCAGGGCGCCTGGTGTGCGCTCAGTTTAATATTACAGTACAGTAAATGCTCACTGCATCTGCTTGCTTGTTCTTCTCCCTCTTCAGCCAGCTCAGGGAGTGATGCCACACTGTCGCACACTTTTCAGGTCACTGACTCTGTTCTGGGAGCAGGATCTGGACCCCTGTTGCAATCCGAAGCAGCGATCAGTTTCCCCGTCTGCCTCATCAACACTGATCAGTGTGCGACTCCCTCCGTGCCTCCTGAAGCCAATAATGAGCTTTAGTTTTGTTGACACTCAGAGGCAGGCTGTTGTGGCGCCACTTTTCCGCCACGCCATTGTCGTTAATTAGCCCAATAGCTGCGCCATCATCCGCAAATTAGTTGTTGATGTGCTTTGCAACACAGGGGTATGGGAATAATCAGCACAGTCTTGAGCTGAGGCGGCAGCCTCGGGGGGGTGCCAGTGATAAGAATCAGTGGACACACACACAAAGTCCTCTCTGTAATTGGTCATTTAAAAATGCACAGATTCTCTCGCACCGCCACCTCTTTCAGTTTGCCTGATAGGAAACCTGTATCAAGCTGCAGATGCACAGGCCCCTCTGAGACAAACAAGGCAGGTTTCAGTGTACTGAAGGATAAGCTGTGGTTAAAGCAATAGTTTGGTGAAAAATCATATGTACAGTTTTTGACCTTATCCCAAACGTAATCAGCCAAGACATGTTTGTTTTTATAGAATGGGCTGCCATCTTAAATGGTCAGTATCCTGGAAATCTGAATTTTCCCACTTTTGCCCAAACAAAAATTTGATATAGTATGTAAGCACTGCTAAAATTTCAAACCACACTGTTCACTCCCCAGCCCATACAGCCCAACTGTAAAAACTGATTTGAATTCATCGTTTCTGTGATATCAAGAAAAACAGCTCATTTACATTCATCCACCTATTCAGCCTACATCAGTTTAGCCCCGCCCATTCATAAAAAAGTTATAAAGAGGGTTTCAACATGGGCTGCTTTTTGAATGACAGTGCAGCCAATCAGAACAGAGCTCAGTACAAAACAGCCTGTTTAATTTAAATGGATAAAGAGAGCTTGGAAAACTCTAGGAACTATGACTGTTTTTAGTCAGTAAAAACAAATTAACATTATAAGTGGCACTACATGGTGAAAAAAATAAAGTCCAAGAAAAATGTAGGATATGGACCCTTCAAAGCCTGAGTTTTGTTCATACTTTGGTCTGTTTTTACAGATAACAGTATGTCATGCAAAAAAACACATAAGCAAGTCTGCTGGACACTACACAGTTTGCAGCATGTGATATATGCATGTACACTACCAAAAATCATTGTTTTTAATCAAATAAAACTAATTTAATTGCAGAAAAATATACAGTATGTACAGTTATTCAGATGTGTTAGTCCTGTGCACAGGGGTGATTTAATGAGTTTATCTTGGCCAAGTAATTCAGGGCCTCTGATTGGCCTTTTTTTTTTGTGTGTTAGGTTTTTTCATTTTTATTTATTTATTTATTTTATTTTTATTAGTTGCTCCTACCCAGGTTGATAACAGGTTCCAACAAAATGGGGAAATAATTTTGATTTGTATCTTGTGAGCTGTGAGTAATAATTTGATGGACAATCAAATTATTATGCTCTTTGCCAAGCTCCGGTTAAAAGATGTAAAAAATGAGATTCCATCCTGCAGAGTATGACAATTTCTACCCTCATCGTTACAGTGTTGCTTTACTACAAATGCTAAAATTGGTTTTGTGAAATGTCAAAACAAACAGGTAAGATATTAAAGGGCCATAAACATTTTTCATGCCCACTGTGGCAGTATACTACCTCGGTTGTTTTTGTTGTTACAGTTTACCGAGTAAACTGTACCACACTGCTGAAGAAGCATCATGTGACAGATTGAATGAAGTGCAGTTGGCACAGATGAGCTCAACGTTATGGCTTTTACTAATTTGGTTCTGAGTTTGGTGAGGCTGAAACTGGCGTCCTCTTTACCACCTTCTTATTTAAATTGTCCGTTCCACCTTAAATGGCGCAGCAGTCACAGGAGCCAGAATGCAAACCCAGCACCATTTAAGGTGGAAAAGAAATGTAAAAAAAGAACCTGTCTTTTAAGAAGCTAACTTCAGCGTTATCTGTGTTTGTGCAGTAATGGAAAGATGATGAATGGCAGTTCTGGAAGTTGCTGATTGGCTGCAATGAGTGCACATTCATTAAAAAGTAAGGTTTTGAGTTTTTTGGATGATGTATTTAACTGGACCCATACAGGGCCCACAAGCAGGTTAAAGCACTCCTGCTTGTCCAACATCATATCTTTCATGTAATAAGAACGCTCTTTAAAAAACATGGTTATTCAAGGGATTCTTTAGTAAAGAAAGTGGTTCTATATAGAACCATGGACACTCAAAGAACCCTTTGCGTGATTAAAGGGTTGCATGCAAAGGGTTCTTTGAGTGTTCATGGTTCTATATAGAACCATTTTCTTAAGAAAAATATATATTATATAGATTATATATAATATAATCTCTATATTATATTGAACCATGAACCCTTGAAGAGTCATCTTTTTAAGTGTGTAGAAAACAATGAAGCTGTGGGAAAAAGAAAAGAGATTTTCTTATTCAAAATGATGAACGGAGTTGTAGATGATTCTGAAATGATTGTCAAACCTGTATTACATCAAGAATAGAGTTATAATAAAATGAACGTCCAGAATGTGTCATATTTCAGAAGTAATGATCAAATCTAAAGGCAGAAAAGCTGACAAAAATTACTCTAAAAAGAGTTACAGAATATGATAGCAGTTAATAAATTCTTGTTGATTAGAAACCAATAAAATAGAACTACTACTAATAAAATGTTCTTAACTTTTAATGTAAAAAGATTTTATTCTAAGCAATTTTGAAGCATAAATTGCTGAAATATTATCTAAATATCTAAAAATACCATTGGTGTCTATTTGACAGTGTATAATTCTACATTGTACATGCCGTTATGTATAAAATAACAAGAAATATTAATATGACGATTGATTCTAAACTTTATTATTAGCATTACTCATTAGCTACATTAGCCTTTTAGCTCAAGTGAAAAAAAAGCGAACATGCCTTGTTAATATAAATAAAGATGAGGGAAAACTTGTGCAAATTAGCTTTTTTTTTTTTTTTTGCCAATCTACCACTTAAATAAATTGCATCATGTTTAGTAGTCTAAGGACAGTGTGTAGGACTACAGAGATAGTCAATCACAGATCTGTACATATGGTGGGCACAGGGTCTGGGGAATACAGTGAAACGGACCAAACAGGACAAACTGTGAATGTGCGCAATGCGAAAGAAGACAGAGGTAACATGAATATCTCAGCACACGGTCTGCTTTGAGCACAGAGGATGAAACAGGGTTCCGTAAGGGTGCGACAGCGCTTAACAGAAAACACCATGCTGCGTGGCCCCGGCAGAAGGAAGCAAATCCCCACTGGACGTGGTGTCAGAACTCACCGCAGGGGGAGGATTGTGTTCCGTGTGTGCTATAGGAAGCTTTGTATTATTGAGTTGGCCTTTCAGGCCTTATGCATTATCAGCTTTCAATCGCTTTACCTTACTGTGCATCTCTCTCTGGGCCAAGCTAAATGTGTGCAGGTTTGTCAGTATGTCTGTGTGTAGCCTACATCTGTCAGTCTTTGTGTATGTGGATGCCCATGTACACGACTGTTTGTTCACATTAGTAACATAGACCCATGTAATAGACCCTTATCACACTTCGGTGTTGAACACAGAAGGGAAAGCATTACAGTAGTGGCGGCATTTATGAAGGACAGTGTAGAGCACTAGCACGTTTTTACATTCTTCCTAAGGTAATTACATATTTTTTCCATGAAAGACGTCGTTAATTTTGTGGAGTTTGTATTGACACTTTTACACAGCAGTGTTAAATGTTAAAGTTAGTTATATTATTGCTCAAACACTGATGTAATTAGACATTGTTATGTTGGTTAGCTTACGTAGGAACACTGATCTACAACACGGGACATAATACAAAATGTTATCATTAGATGGGGGAAATGTAAAAATGTAAGTTTAGACAATATGACCAAAAGATGAGGTTTATCAAACTATCTGCATTAACTTTACTCCCAACCTGCACAACATTGACTGTGTACTCGTAAATATCAGACAGCTAACATTGGCTGACCTTGTTGGGTGACTTGTCATAAGATCCTTGGCTTACCTTGGCAGTAAACCAGAAACGCTTGTAGACAAGCTTCCTCTTCTCTGATAATGAGAGCTGCTCCACCAAATGAAAAAAACATTAATAAGGACTTAAAAATGAGTGAGTTCTCGACATAAAGACATTAAAAAGGAAGAATTTTTCTGCTTTCCTGCCTGTAAACGCTGCTACTGCTGTAATGTTTTCCCTACCAAAGGCTAATTTACCAGAGTTCTACCTTTTTACAGTGCTAGAAGTAGAAGTCCAGGGTGGAGAGTTGAAGATAGAATGTTCTTGCTGCTTTTTTACAGTTTCACAGTAAGATAATTGTATTATTTACCTCAGTCGGCTATTACTACTCACTAGTCAAATAAGTAGCCTATAGGAATTAGAACTGCTCAGTAAGGGTAGGCGATGCCTCTCATTTTCTTTTTGGTCAAGTAATACCAAGGCTAGTATCCTGATACTTGTACATGTAAAAATGGAGGTCTTTGTGATTTCTACAGTGGAAATCGGTTAATGAGTGCATTGAAAAAATATATTTGGAAGCTTTTGCATAAGTATTAAATACCAGTCACACAAACTCACTTTAGTGGAGTGAAACAACATATGAAATGCCATTACAGAGCATTCACTTCATCTCATGCTGCTTTGTGTGTGTGTGTGTTTGTATGAGAACCAGAGGAAGAGAAGGGAAGGGAAACTAGCTCCTATATTACACATTTATTTACTACAATCATTTTCCACTTTCTCAGAATCACAAACATTCACAGTAATAAAGAGATGAATATTTAGCTGATTGCTTATGGAAAACACTTAGCATTGCTACATATTAATGTGAGGATCTCTCAAAAAGATCAATTTCAGTATTGATCTGCCCATCCTAACAGCTCAGCTAAGTTCTCAGCAACAGTTTACATGTGGGCGTTGGAAAAAGCAGTTTTCTCTGCGACTGACGGTGACATGTAGCTGTTTAAACACTGCCTTGGTAACAATGCTTGTGATGATGTAAGAAGAGCTTTGACACTTGTCTTTATTTATTTAAGGTGGAAAAAAGTCGTGAGGATGCAAGAGCTCAGCACCTTTGCTCATAACGACCTTTTGTGATGTTTTACTGGCATCAG
>JAILXH010231506.1:1201-12089 GCA_023558415.1 Piaractus mesopotamicus | reverse complement strand
TGGTTGTGGTGTGTTAGTGTGTGTTGCGCTGGTCTGAGTGGATCAGACACAGCAGTGCTGCTGGAGTTTTTAAACTGGACAATGAGCGTAGAAACAAGGAGGTGGTCATAATGTTATGCCTGATCAGTGTAAATAAACTTAGTCTTGCAAGTACATAGTTTTTCGGAACATGCAATTCATTTCTGTACATTTAAGGCCATATAAAAAGACCTTCCCATTAAATTGATCATAAATGTACAGATAAGGCCTCATAATAAAAACTACTAGAAAGTGGTTACACTCTAGAATCTTCATTTAGACATGGAGGAACCTCAGATTGCTTCTTGCTTCTTGCTTACTTGCACCTGTGCATGCAC
Organism: Piaractus mesopotamicus; assembly: GCA_023558415.1. Lineage (NCBI taxonomy): Eukaryota > Metazoa > Chordata > Actinopteri > Characiformes > Serrasalmidae > Piaractus > Piaractus mesopotamicus. Next base: position 11,733 of record JAILXH010231506.1, on the reverse strand, counting down.
CTTGACTCTGATCATAAATACATGTGGTAATAAGCTTTTTAAAATGGCCACACCCCAGGAACCACACTTATATCTAAAATAAAAGAAAGATTCCAGTCACTGTCAGCCTCATAGTTCTGCATCTGGAAAGCATCACAGTGTCTGGCCATAGCCTTTAACATGTAAGTCATATTATCAATAAGGTCAGGGACTATGGACAGTATTGTTCACTGGTCAGGTTCAAATACAAATATAGCCCTTCTTCAGAAGTAAGTGTATAATAAAAAGTAATCTGGTGTCGTAGACACATTCTATACTGTCTAGCAGTCTGCATAACTAATTCAAAACTAATTGTCTCACTGGCAAAGGCTTCTACATTGCAGTTTTGCAGTTAATCTTTCAGTAAATATTTCAGCTTAAAGTTATTCTTGGAATATTATTTGATGAGCCTGTTAGCTAGAGTTATCTGGATTTATTCTATTAATTTATTATCCAGCAACTACTTTGTATTATTCAGTAACCACTATGAAAGTAATGTGTAAGTTCTGTAAATATGAGAGTAAGGAACTGAAGAGAGGATCCACATATGGAGTAAAATTTTCAGGTCTTCTTCCGACAGTGTTGGGTTAGCCACTCAAAGAAGTAATTGCTTACAAATTACTTATTACCTCTCTCATACTGTAGTGGGATTACTTTACTTGTTACTTCCTGGAAAATCTCCTTACTCATTACTTTACTTCTACAAACTCAACAAAAATGTCAGGACGGAAAGAAAAATGTATATAAAAACATACAGCAATGATTTGCAAATTGACAAATTTGAAAACAGTACAAACACAAGACATTCAATGTTTCTCATAATTTGATTCATTTTTTGTGTATATACACTTATTATAAATGTAATTTTTAACTGTTTACCACTGTTATTACCAACATTCAGTAATTGTTTGGGAACTGAGGACACCAACTGGTGTAGTTGTGAAAGTGGAACACGACATCCATTTCCAAAAACAATTTGAAAGGTAGACAGAGCACAGCACATCACACCACAGAACACCTTTCCACTTTGTGTCAGTGCATCTCAGCTTTAGCCCAGAGAAGTTGGTAGTGTTTGTGGATGTTTTTGATATATGGCTTCCACTTCATGTAGTAGTCTTAATTTGCATTTGTAGAGCAATGACTTGCATTTTGTTGAGCAACAAACACTGTTTACTGACAAGGGTTTTCCAAAATATTCTGGAACCTATGTGGTAATATTCTTTACAGAAGCATGTTGGTTTTTAATGCAGTGCCAAGGTCAGGAACATTCCATATTGGTTTTCAGTTTTGCCCTTTACACATCATTTGATAATGTTTTGATAATGTTATGGACTGTAGGTGAAATCCCAAAATTCCTTGCAATCGTGCTTTGAGAAACATTGTTCTTAATCTGTTGGACAGTTCACACACACAGTTTTTGTGGTGACGATAGCATCACCTGTTGCCTGGTTAGCTGTGGAAAGTTTCAAAACAGGTATTTTAATTATTCCACAAACTTTCCAGTCTTGCCCCTGTCACAACTTTTTGGGAAGGTGTTACAGGCATCAAATTTGGAATTAGCCTATATTTACAAAAATTCAGTTATTGATAAGGCAGAATATTAATCATCTCTCCTTTGTGTTGTTTTAATGAAATACCTGTGAAAGAGTTTCTGTTTTTATTTGCATTTTACCTACTGTCCCAACTTTTTGGAATTGGGCTTGTACTTTTTTTAAAACCCATAAACATACGTACCAAGTAATACAAGAGAAAACCCCAAACTATTTTCAATACTTTACTTATGATGAAATTCAGTCACAGTCAGTGATATATAAATGGAATGTTACTGTTCCTGCCTTTGCTATGAACAGATGATTAACATTTTTAATCGCTAATAACAAGCTAGTGGAAACAGTTCAGAAGATTTTTTTTCTTCAGATATCTCCATTCATGACACTGAATGTGGAAACAGCGCCATCCTGACAATGTGGCAGCTACACCGAAGTCCTTGGTTTCAGTAGAGTTTTAGGAGATTCAACAACGAGCACCCGCCCCCCGCCAGCAGTTTCTCTCCAGCAGGTTAAAGCCAGTGGCATTCAGGGCGTGCTCTGATACTTGTTTTGGTTTTCATAGCGAGTTTTAGGCTAATCAAAATTTCAGTCATTTTATGTGGGTTTCCAATAAATATTTAATAAATTTGCTTTAACGCATATAGTGATTCACAGGGTAAATATTACACGTAAAACAGCTGATGTGGCCTAGCTAAACTAATGGGTTATGTGGACATATCGCTCAATTAACTTATGCTTAATACGGGGTTTTATGTGCACACTCACAACGACAGGAATAAAAGTTTACCTTAAGTAGGCTTGAGCATAATATTAAGCTTTATACCAAAACAAACTTTAGTAATAAACTTTGATATAAATTTTTGGTATAACGGATCCCTGCTGAAAAAAATATAGAAACCATTAGGTGTTTCTTTTTGTTTCTGATTTTTAATGCGTTCCAGGTTATTGTTACGCGACAGAGCCTCTGATTGGTCAGTAAAAAAAAGAGCCGTGCCATGAAACAAAGACGGACAACTCTGTTAGAACTGTGAAAGAATCGTTTTCCAGCAGTCATGAAACTTATCATAAAATGCCATAGCGTCACGTGGAGCATCCGCGACAGGCAACAGGAAACCGCAGAAAGTATGCGAGCTTATAAGCTCGCGAAGGCGCTTTCGGCTTCACACAACCCTCGAGAATTTCGTTTCTTAAGAAGTATCCTGAGACTTTAACAGCGTTCCCAGCCGCACTGAAAACTCGCTCATTTTCATCGCGTTGTTTCACTCATTGCTCCTGTTCCAAGGGGTGTTTGTGTCGCAAGTGCTGGGACAGATTCCTCATTCTGCTACTTTTGTTTGCCACTGTCTTTGGACACAACTCACACTTTACGTGAATTTGTTCAACATCTGACTTTTCAAATCTGTACCAGTTCCATACCACTGAACAGATGTTTCCACCTTTCTTTGGTACGAGCTCAATCCTCTGCGAAGCGCCGCCTCCTCCATCTTGGGAGTGTTTGTGTTTTTTTTCTACCGCGCACGGCTGAGGTCAGCGCACAGAACTGGGAGAGGCAGAGTTTATTTTTTATTTAAGATGCTTTTTTCGTACGTCTTGAAAATTTGAATAGTTTTTGATGGTATTTGAACTAAAGTACAAGCAATGTAAACAACTCGATTGTCACATTTCTAACATCGTGTGAAAACGTTAAATTCGAATTAACCGAATTAATCGTGAAAATCGTCCAGGACTAGCCACAGGTTGAAATACGAGTGGGAACGCTCGTTACACACAACTGTCCTATAAGGCCTTTGTTTACATGGCACAATCGCGCTGTCGTACTGCACATGCGTTCCACTGGCCTGAAACTGCTGGACTGAAGCTCCGGGTGTTCATCTACGGCTCTGCGGCCACGACACTACCCAAACAGCAGTGATTGGTTTTCAGCTGACCTCAGAACAGTTGTGGTTCTGCCATAGACTTAACTTCCTGCTAAGTTTACCTCTGTGACGCCTCCCAGAGTGATTGACCTCTTCCCTGCTGAAAAAGGACCATTAGAAAACATTAGAATTAAAAACTTATGGTTTTGCTTTCTAATGGAAATTGGCTTAATGGTTTCCAATAAAGACCACTAGTTCAGAACACCTTTAGATGCCATTAACAAATGCATTTAAAGTCAGCCATTGGTCACCTGTTAAAACCATAAGGATCCTTTACACTGTGATATTAACCCATTAAAAAGCCAAAACACGTTACAAAGCCACAAAAATTCAACTCATGACTGTCTCATAGCTGACACGCTGCATCGACCGAAAATTTCAAGTTAATATAACTTTTTTCCCCATGAGTTCTAGTACCTGTGCCGGTCTGCTCTGGAGCAAACTGACTTAGTAGCGTCCAACTGATTCCCTATAAACACTGATCACACTGGAATCGGGACAGGTACGAGTGAGGCTCGGCAACTGGTGTTCTGGAAAAAAATATAAGGGCAGATTCTACCTGTACTGAGGTCCGAGCCATCATCTATGCAGGAAGCGTGCGCTTAGAGCAGCTTCTGGAAACTTCAGAACGCTTCTGGTAAGTAAATGCTTGGTGTATTTGACATGCCAACAGTTTTTCAGTTAGACATTTACTCAAACCTAATATAATTTGTTAGTGTTGAACTCTTTATATGTTAAAGTGAAAATGAGCATCACTTGCTAACAATCAGTAGCTCACCATTATCTGTTGTGGTAGCTAGACTAGTGAGTCACCTCTTTTAGATGAATGCTTTCACAAAATAATAAGACAAAGGTTTTAAAAAAAAATACAGTTTTGAACTTGTAGTGGTGTCGGATTTATACTTCATTTTACACTTGTTGGAGTTGTCAGCTAACTAGCTAGCTAAACTGTTTGTGCAAATTTAGCTAGCTAACATTAGCTGAGTTAATAGCTCTGCTGGAAGACCGGCTCAGTTCCGGCTAACTTATGCTAACCCACAATGAATAAAAGCTTAAATCTAGGCAAGTGACTGGTGTTGGAGTGACAGAACAGGAGAAATGAACCAGGTTTTCAATTCGCTGTTGCATATTATGCTGCATTCAAGTCGTGTCGGAAATATCAACCACAACATTAACACTGCAGACTGAAACCAATCACACATGGAATTACAGATATAATGTATATAAACAGATTTTCATAACAGAAAAATAAAAGTAAACCAAAAATATTATTTCCACTTATTTCCAACCAAACCCACTTGAACCCAAGCAAGTCGTGTAGGAACTTCTGGACTTGAAGGCAGCATTACTCACAATTAATTACAAGCACCGACTATTGGAAGTCACTTCTTCTCAAGTGGAAAAACTTAAGTTAGTTTCGTGCTTGATGTATAAGATGATACAGTTAGAGGTGTGCATCCGGAAGTTGGAAAAGAGCAGGGCTAGTCAACAGGGCTCAGACTCGCTGTTAGATGCTCCGGGTGCCTCCGGGAGAGTTAGCACGCCCTCAACTCCGGCAGCAGAGCCCTCACAGCAGGGCAAATGGGTGGCGTCTCGGAGGCACAGTCGCAAAGCTAAAGCTAATGCTAAAGCTACCTCACACCATGACCACTCATCTCCCTTTCACGTTGTCCAACAGGTTTGCCTCATGCAGTGAGACACCCTCCGAGACGCCTGTTGGAAGAGCCCTGGGTATAGGTGATTCAGAAAACGTGTGTTTACCTGCACTTAATAATCTGATCATGACCAGATTTCTGCAGTTATCCTGAGAAACCCGAGAGACTGCGGTACCCGAAATAAGCAAGTGGCATCGCCACGAGATGGCAGCAAAACACTTTTGGGGCGGCGCTGAGACCAAACACGAAATAAAGGTGTAGCACGTCATGCACTACCCCGGGCTCAAGGAGGACGCTGGAGGCAGGAAAAACGTTTGCAGCAGCCATTCCTTTAATATTTGCTCCAAACTCACAACAAAACCAACACTACGCTACGTTGGCCACTTTTCAGTGGCTTTCTAACTCAAGTCTCTTGTTGCTGCTTCTCGTCCCCGTCTCGCCCTGTTCCCTCTCAGTTTTTTTTTTTGTTTGTTTGGTTTTTTTTTTAAGCGCTTTTTTTGAGCACTCGAGCCGAGAGGGAAATAGCGCTCGCTGCTCTGCTTCCTCGTCACCGCCCCCAGCTGTGAGGGGAGGGGAAAGGAAGCGAGCTCTGAGCTCTCTCGGAGTGGGGATGGGAGGGAAGAGAAGGGGCGCTCCGCCCTCGGAGCAGGAAGGGGACAGGGAAGAAGAGCTCCAGTCCTCCTGGGAGCTGGGACTGGAGGCTTGAGTGGTGGTGAGAGGGGGGCTCCTGCCCCCACGCACACCGAGGGTTGCCGCTCCGCCAGCAGGCTCCTGACCATCTGACGGGTCTCCACCTGCTGCTCCCACTCCTTTTTAGCATCCTGGAAGACAGCCTGCAGCTCCAGCCAGCAGGCCAGGTGCAGGTGGACCAGGGTCTTGATGGCCTCCTCTTCTGCCACAGAGACTCCCTCGGTGTGTTGGCGTCCTCTTCCCGGGTTTCGGCTCCACTGTAGCACGTCATGCGCTACTCCGGGCTCAAGGAGGACGCTGGAGGCAGGAAAAATATCTGCAGCGGCCATTCCTTTAATATTCGCTCCAAACTCACAACAAAATATACACAACAAAACCAACACTACGCTACGTTGGCCACTTTTCAGTGGCTTTCCACTAGCTAGACTTTTCATTCTTTCTTACTCATGCTTTTCAGCTCTCCAGTCAGTCTCTTGTTGCTGCTGCTCGTCCCCATCTTGCTCTGTTCCCTCTCAGCTCATTTTAAGAGGCGCTCACGCTCCCAGCCGAGCCGAGAGGGAACGAGAGCTCGCTGCTCCGCCTCCTCGTCACCGCCCCCAGCTCCCAGCTCGGCTGCCCGGGTCGAACGTGAGGTGTAGTGAAGCGGCCCGATTGCTGCGTAACAGGGGGCGGGGCCCAGGCGGCGGAGCTCGGGACTCGCTCCTCCCACCGTCACTCGCATCCCTTGACGGAGCTTGGGCTTTGCACTCCGTCCCCCTCCCACTCGCAGGTCTCTCTCCGCCGTTCTTTGCCGGGGTTCGTCGCTGCTCGGTGTTCGGGCCCCGCCTTCCGGCAGGCTCTCGCAGCCGCCATCGGGGCCTTGGGGGCGGGCGCACGCCACAAAAGAATTTAAATATTCTTCATCTTTTAGATTATGTATGTTCATGTTTTCAGGTAAAGTGGCATGTTGTTTTAAAAAATAGCCACGGCACGTTCGAGTTTTACGTTACGTTTACGTCACGTCTTCTGTGACTTTATTGGCTGGTTGCAAAGCAGAAATCCGATTACTAGCTGAGTCATGTAGACCCGGAGTTTCCCATTATCTGATTACTCAAGTGCATGTAAACATGTCGATCAGATTACTGAAAAAATCTAAAATTCTAGTTATTGGATTATTAAGTGCATGCTTTGCAACCAGCCAATAAACTCACAGAAGAAGACGTGATGTAAACATCAAACTTCATGCCACAACTTGGCATGGCCACTTTACCTGAAAATGTGAACATATATCATCTAGAAGATGAAGAATGTTTAAATCCTTTATTTCGTGTTTGTTTTCAGCGCCACTCCAAAAGTGTTTTGCTGGCATCTTGCGGCATCGCTGCTTGTTTATATCTGGTACTGTCCGTCCATTCTCACATGTTCAAACCGTCTTTTCCTGCGCATGCGCAGACTGAGAAACCAGGTCATGAGGTCATGTAAACACCATACTCCGATCTAGAAATCCGATTAAGAAATCCGATAAAGAGAGCTGGATTTTACCTCACTTATCAGATTTCTCAGTGAATGTACACTCGTACTCCGATTTCTTTCAGATTTCACATTCTGCGCATGCGCATGAACAGACGGTTTGAACATGCGAGAACAGACGGACAGTATCAGATATAAGCAAGCAACCATTTAGTCAGTATTTAAGAAAAAAAAATATAGTGTGATACACTGACCCCTGATTGTGAACCTGCCTATGAAATAGTAAATTATACTTTTAGAGGTCAATAACTTACATTTTGTGTCTCAATTTGTGCAAGGCAACAGCTGATAGCCTGTTTAAAAGCATGCAAATATACAGTTATACATGTGTATATATTTCAGAATACTTCAGAATAATATTAGTCCTTTCATAAACATATGGAACCTCATTCACAATGAGAACATCTTTTCAAAATATTTACTAGTACTACTACTACTACTACTACTACTACTAATAATAATAATAATAATAATAATTTCTGTACGTAGTGCTCAGTGTTCTCAAATAAGAATGTATTTAAATAATGGCCCTGTTAAGTATATATTATTGCTTACGTTATCAGTTAGCCAAGGCATCTCACTCTTTCCTGAATTGTTTAGGAGATGAGGTGGAGTTCCTACATCGTGGAGTTCCTACATCCTGGAGTTCCAGCGTGGCATATTGTGAGAATCTGGCAATTATATGATTTTCTCTTCTTTGCACAGCGTAGAGTTGTGAGATAAAGTTAATAATTTTTATATTCTTTGTAATGTTTTATTGTCTTTATGTTAATTTACATGTAAACACTACTATTACCCTATTTTGTTCATCAGTTGGGAACACTGACACAGAGAAGTTATTTTGTGTCTCTGTGTTACTAATATCTTGATCTGTATTTTCAGGATCTCTGGACTGGTTTTCATTGATGTGGCTCTGTAAATATTTATGAATGATTACATGACACTCATAAAATATTTTTTTATTCATAGATAATGTCAACCTGTACCATATTTCATTACCACTGAAATCACACAACAGACACTGTTATAATACATCACTTATGATACACCAAAATTAAGAATTATCTTATTTTCTTCTTCACATTCTTACCTGATTTACCGAGTAGCAATTTCCCATGAATTCCTACGTGTATGAACATTTGGGAATGCTTGTGCTCTTGATGTAAAAAGGTGTTATTGAGTCTTTCATTGTGAAGATGAAGGTACAGGTGTAGTGAAAACATGTAATTTGTGTCCTTCATCTGGCACATGGAGTATGGAGGAAAGCTCATGGTTCATTTGTTCCGCTGCAGCTGGCAACTGGTAAAACACCACCCCATGGATACAGCCCATGTGTAACGCCCCCCAAGAAAATGAAAAGAATAACACACATACAGTATTTTTCTTGAATGTTTGTATGCGTGTAAAGTGAACAGTTAAAATGACGCTTCATTATAGGTTTCCGTGAATAATAATGTTTAACACTGATTGAGATTACCCGCAAAATGTATAGTCCATGAACCATAAAAACTACTATTTCAATATCAAATCTTATTTCTTACCTCCAGCTTTCTGTAGCTTAACAAACATTTATGGATAGATATCCTTAAAAAGGGAGAAGTTCCTCAAGTCTGTTGATGAGGTTAGTTTGTGAGTCGGTCGATGAAACTCCAAGATCATTGCAAGCCTGGACCAACTCTTCCTTTTTGGGCTATAAGAAAAGAAATTGTTACTTTATGCAGTTAAATTTAGCTTGTAAATAATATGGTTCATAAGTGTGCATCATTCAAAGGTTACTTTGAACCAGTCTTGATTCCAGTAACTGCAAAATCTGGTCTTCCTTGATTTCCAGGATTCCTTTTGCTGAGCTGATTCTGAGAAAGACCTTTTTAAAATTTCTGTTTTTTTTGGGGCCACATCATTAATTCTGCTGCGCTGCCCAATCCATGGGGAGAATGCAGAGTATGTTAAGGTGCTGGAGAAAGGATTGTTTAAAGTGTCTGAAGAAGAGAATCACTCAGGTTACAATTAAACAGGCCTTGCAAATTTCCAGAACTACAAGCATAAAATATTAATAAGGCTAAGCTGTGTACATTTACAAATGCTTAATATCTAGAAATACAACTGCACCATTTTAGTATAATTGTTTTTTCATTAACTTAATATAGGCAATATATAACACATAGGCAATCTCTAATAGCCTATAAAGTTTGACCTCAATCGGCCATAAGGTGGCGCTATAGAGTATAAACGAGAATAAGTCCTATAAATTTTATCATATATCAAAATAAATCAATAAATATCATTGCTTACACTGAGAATGACATTTTATCCAATACAAGTCTTTTAAAATTCTGTAAAGTTTTTCTTTGGATTTTAAAATAATTGTTTCAATTTTGGTCTTAAAACAATCTGTGGAGTCCGTAGTAAATAATTATCAAAAAAACCTTGACTTTATTGCAAAGAACAGCCATGAGACACCAATGAATCTGTTCGGCCTGGCCTTTTCTGACATAGGGGGCCATAGATTCTTTAGTTTTTAGGTGATTGTGATAAATCTTGGTAAATTTGTACAGTACTGTTTTCTGATGAAACATGCAAAGTTTCATTTAAATTAATTATCATAAGCCCCTACAATACTTAATCTAGTGCGTAATTATTAAAATGTCATTATATTCTTCTATGAATGAAATAAGGAAAAGATAATGGTTTTAAATTACACATCTTATTAACGTCTAAAACATTGCAATTATATGTATGTCCAAAATTGCACAGGAAATGTGGAAATTTGAGTTAAAGCCAGGATGGCCACATAATTAATAAGGGTAATATCTTTTCTGCCCAGCAGAGGGAGCATCAGTATTAAATGCAAATTATGACTTCAAACATACTTATGGTCATAGTCTTTGCAACATCTATCTTGCGGCAAAAGAACTTTCTGAATTGTATGTATTCCACTGAGCCAAGCAATTTTGCGAATACAAGTCGTTTAAAAAACTCTATTGTTTTTCTGTAAATCATTGAAGTTTGAAATCTGATGTTTTCATACTGCTTGCTGAAATGTTTTTGCAACGTCTCAAACTTGGTCTCTAAGCAACCGTCAAAGTCTCAAGATCAATAATTATTTAAAAAACCTTGGCTTTTAAGCACAATTTTATTGCAAGTTATAGATCAATCAGTTTGGTCCAGCCTATTCGGAAACGGGACCACAAATC
>JAILXH010231498.1:11771-21834 GCA_023558415.1 Piaractus mesopotamicus | reverse complement strand
GATTTGGGCTAAAACTTTATCACATATTATCACAAAACAATGTCTCAGGTTTCAGGCAGCGTACATTTAGCTATTTCTTGTAAAAACTCTGTGATGGAGCTTTTAGAGATGGACGTCTGGTTCCTATCTCCACCACTGTAAACAATTCTGACTGAGTAAGTTTCTGTAGAACAGAGCATTTCACACCAAACCACTCTGAATGAGCTTGAATGAGTTTGTTTACATCTTAACCATTTATTTATGTAGAATTTTTGAAAAATTGGTTCACCGTTTAATACTGGAAAGTGAAGAGTCAAAATTAGCTTAGATTATTTTTTTGTGACGTTGGACTCTTTTAAGGTTTGGAATGATCTATAGTTAGTAATAATTTATCTGCACTGAATTTGGTATGTATTTAAACCTTGAATGAGACAGTCTAGCCACCTTTCGAATTGCAAATGAGGGCTTGCTTTTTAGTTTTTGTTACGAATACTGCGGATACAACAAAATTATTTTGCATTTCTTGTTTGCAGTCAGTTTTACTCAACCTTATAGTCACTGCCGAGTATTATGTATCATAAAGTTCTACGATAAAGGCTGGGAATATGACAGTGTTGTATTGTATAGTAATAAATTTGCTGAGCATATTGTAGATACTGTCAGTAGTTAAATAACACTGAGCAACAGCATGCTGTCTTGCAAGAGAGCATTTATTAGTCCTGTTTAATGGGATTTATTGCAGCACATTATGTGAAACCTTTAATAAAAATTGTTGTATTCATAGTTTCAATTCAGTGTATTTAAAGTTAATGAAATATCGTTGTGCATGACGCGTGCTTAAATCAGTGATGTAAGGTACAGTATCTATGTCCTGGTGTAGCCTTACCTGATGGTGGTAATAGTATCCATGGTGAACATACGAATGCACTTATATGAAGGGAACCTTCGCAAATGATAGCTTGATCTACACTGCATAATATAGTATTATATACTACCATAATCCAGTCTCCTATGATCCCCAACCCCAGTCTCTAATTTTAAACCCCTTTGAAGCTGGTCTTGCCTTTGGCGTCCAGTTCAGTGCTGTACTAACGCAGCTCTTCCAAATGTACTGATGCAACAAAAATGGCTTAAAAAACATTGATTGCGAGTCAGGTTCAGCATATATTTGCAAGTGCATTATGCCATTAAGTTACTGGATCTATCCTTCCTGCAGAGTGCATGTGCTCATTGTTGGTTTTCGTTCATAGGTCCTTTTAGGTTGTCAAATATGGCTGCAGTCGTCGCCAGACGCAAGCATTTCACCCACGACTATCGTAGTAAACACTCACAATACGTAGTCCAGGAATACTCCAGGTAAGAGATGCTGTGCATGGATGCCACAAATTCTTCCCCTCATCAAGAGAATTATTAGCAAAAGGATCAGATTCACTGAACAGCCATAAAAATACATTAATAAAATAGTTATAATATTCATAGACTGGCTATTAGCAGTACTGTACTGTACCATTAATCTTATATTTTACTCCATTGGTATTGTATCATTACAGTAGTCGAAAGTGCCAGAAGTGCTTTTATTATTCATGTGAAAGTTGATAACAAGTGTTTTGCGTCTCATATTCAGACCACTGTATCTTATCTGAGGTGCTAGTTTATTTAAGACTGTAAACACGGGAGGACTTTAACTTATGGGTCAAGGTCATGACCTGGTTTGGAGTTATATGCTCATAAAATTAGATGCCAGAAAAAAAACATTTCAGTGAATATTAAGTTTATATTATTTATCTGTACCTGACCCAAAACAACCAAGGTTGTCATTAGGTATCATAAAGAATGGACCTAAATGTTTGTGTACTGATTTTTTTGTGTATGTGAGTGCATGTACTAACCTTACAATGTCTTTTGACTTATAGTCCTTTGCCACTGTCATTGTAACAAATGTGAATCTCTGTGCTTTTAGCTCTAAAGCTGAAGATGTGCGATATGAATACAGAACAGAGAGAAATGTCCAGAAAGTGGTAAGATCCTTTTGTAAAGGACTGCACCTACACATTATGTCAAGAAATGGTGCTGAGTAGCCGCTGGGCTCACACATCTAATTACAGTTATCTTGCCTCTATAACAGCTTTTACATCAACTCTACATTCTGCCCTAGCGTCTAACATAAAAACAGTTCTTGTTTGGGTTAGAAAATGGGTTCTGCAGTATGGTACATATTTCTTCCTAGCTTTAACCCCTTAGGTTTCTTTGCCCACATTCTAAGGCTTATTATTCAGCGACTAAGAGGAAAGTAATGCAAAATGATTGTGTTATTAATAAGATAAAGAAGTGAGGATGTTTGGACCTGCCAACAGGTCAGAGAAGGTTAAAAGGCAAGTTGTGCTGTCATCTGAAGCTCACTATGTCCTCTGAACATTCTGTTTGATGTACGAAGTGGAACAACGTCAAAAAAACACCTTGCTCTTTTTTCCTAACAGGTGGAGAAGAAGCTTCCGGAAAAGTACATTCGGGAGACGCCCATGATCAGAGGCCCCAAGTTCTTGGCTAGGCTCAGGTCACATATCGTGTTTGAGAACTCTGCCGTGAAGCTGTTCTGCACTGTGGAGGGTTATCCCTCTCCACACGTTAACTGGTAAGTATAGTGCCGTTCAAAAAGTTTGGAATCACCATTCAAGAGTTTGGAATCATCAGTCAATAAATAATATTCAGCCATTTGAGTAGCCGATAAATGCATAAATTAATCTGAAATGCTAAACATGTGCAGATTATTCAGACACGTCTAGAATGATGAACAGAGATGTAGATGATTATAAAATGACTGAATAACATGCAGGATGAAGTTACATACAAAATCAATATCCAGAATGCCTCATATTTCAAAATCTCATGGTAGATAACTTTACAAAAAATGATCATTAATATCATACCATTGCCATGCCAATGCATTATATCTATTATAATTTAAAGTTCCATATCTTGGAAAACTGAATGTTTTCACTTTTTTTGAAAAGAATAAGTTTGGTGAAATATGCATGCATTGCTCAAGTTCAGAAACGTACCATATATGGAAACTGAGCTGCCTTAACCGCCTGTCTTGAATTGACTGGGTCTTTTAATGATGTCACAAAAACCTGCACTTTTACTTACATATGTCTATTTAGCCTACAGCAGCTTAGCCCTGCCTATTCACACCGAAGTTATAAGGAGTGTTATACTTTTATAATTAGGCACAATACAGAAAGGCCAATCAGAAGAGAGTCTGTTTACAAATAACAGTCTTAAAGGCACAGTAATAAATTCAGTTTATTTAATTCTAAGGGATGAATACAGTTGTAAAATGAATCATTTTTGGTGCATAAACCCAGACAGAACTCTAGTCGAACGAAGGCAAACCCTAGTGGAAAAAAAAATGAAATATGTACGATATGGGCCTTTAAAAACATAGCTTTCTCCCAAAATACTTGAAATAATAAGTAAAGCATAGAAGAAAGATGTATACTGTAACGTTTAAATATATGTAAGTTATTATTGTATAGAAAACAACAAAAATGAGTATGACAATCGATTCCACACTTTTGACCAGTAATGTGGATGCGTCTGCGTTCCCCCCGAAGCTAATGTGGACTGAAGCTTCCTACATGACTCAGACATCACACATCTGAAATGCAAAGGAAGCATGGCGAATCCCCTTCTCCAGTCGCGCTCTGTCAGGTGGACTTAAGCCGAGCTGCCAACGGTCCATCATACGAGAGCTGTGGTGATTGACAGAGGTCCAGGGCAGAGTACGCTTCTGACTAGGCCCTGTCAGCGTGGCATTATCACGACCCAACACACAAAATAAAGCAGGCCTGACGTTGGTGAATCAGACTGCCACTGCACACTGAGAAACAGCCCCCTCCATCCAACGAGACAATGACAAAACTCAACTGAAAGGCCTGCACGGTGCAGGGGCTAGAGTCTGTCAAAGTAATATATTTAACTTACAGTTAACTTAAATCAGGTCTACAGTTGCAGTACGAAGTCTGTACATTAACGTTGAATTACATGAAGGCGTATGGAAGAACCTGGCAGAAGGCATTACTTCCTCTTGTAATCATCTTCTTTCTCATTCCTGACAGGTTCAAGGATGATGTCCTTCTGGACATTTCGTCTGGAAAGTACTTCGTGGAGAGCAGCGCTGGAATTCACAGCCTGACCATCATAAAGTAATTAAGGCAGTAGCATGGATTTTTCCGACCGGCAGGTGTTAACCATCAGGGCTAAATGCATGTAATTCAGGGTCTATTGCTTGAATAATGACCTGCACTGAATAGAAAGCTGTAATCAGCTGTACGCTCACATCTATGAGTTCACAGTCGGAAGCTGACCAACTGCATATGCTGTGCCCTCTCTACAAGAAATAACAGGAATTGCTGTTTAATTTTGTAGATTTATCAAAGTACTACACTCTTTTTTTTTGCGATCAAATGTTTTTACTTTTAAGATAGTGCTCCAGTGTAATACAAAATACAGTAAGCAACAAAAGACATAGCAACAAAATGAAGCACCCAGCCACCCCAACGCCCCCCCCCACATGGCACCCATAAACCCACTGCTGATCAAAGAAGAAAATAATAGTGAAAAAATAAATAAATGAATTATCTCTATGACATATCAAGTAATACAAAACAGGTTTCACAATAAGTTGTCAATTTTCTTAGCTGCACTTTCCAAAGAGCTCAGAGTCCTCCCGCTAGCTCCATGGATCCTTTCAGTTGAAAGTTCCATATTAATAATATCCACAAAGGTGAACATACTACACTACATACAGGAACCACTTTTGGTTCTTTAAGAAACCTTTTAATTGATGTTTTCAAAAGTTTGGGTGCCCATGGTAAAATGACGTTTTGTTGATTTTCTAAGTGAAAATGAGTTAACATTTTAATGTATATTTGCTATTTATTTGCTGAAAGTAACAATTTGGAAAAAATACTACACAAAATGTGGCCTCTGCAACAGTTAAAGTTCATTGTTTTCCAGTATGTTAAACTCAACCAATAAATAGAAAATGTGCACTAAAACTTGCAGAAAAATGTCATATTTAAGCTTGTTCCTCGTGAAAGATGACTCATTTTCACTTAGAAAATCAACAAAACGTCCTTTGGGGATGTTCAAATTGTTTGCATACCACTGTATGTGAGTGTGAAGAACATTTTTAAAGTTCTTTTTGTAGTTCAGAGGACCTCCGCACCCTTAAATTGGTATAGAACCTGTCTATTATGTAAAGGTTCTTTACAGCTCACACATTTCGTTTTCAAACATAATTCTTAGTGGTTCTTCAATGGCATAGCCCAAGAAACCCTTTGTGGTCCCTTTTTTCAAGCATATACACTGCTTTTGTTTCTATATTTTCTAGTTTTTTAGCTTGTCATAAGTCTGTGGCAGAACAATAGCTACCCCTAATGTCAAAAGAGAACAACAGGTGTTTGATTTTTTATGCTTTTAAGTAGATTTTAGTCATTTATGCAACATATAATTTACATACTACACTCTTGTCCTTAGCATATTTTATCAAACAGTGGCCCACATTTATCTTGTCTCAGATAAAGGCTAAATTATGTGTTAATTAACAATTGTAAACTATTGTTAGGCAATCTTCTCATATTATGTTGAATGTGTGTTAAAAGTTGATGATTTGGGGAAAATATTTAATTGATTGTGATAGCAATTTCGGTGTGATTATTTGCTATGAATTAAGCCCAATCTATAAGTAAGCTATCCATCTAAAATACATAAGTAAATATTGATAAATGGGAGAGGTTGTAGAGTAGAAACTAGGGGAAATATCTAATTGCAATTTTTCTAATTTCTGACCAATGTTGCAGTTGTGATTTACATTTTTTCTATAAATTAAGCTCAGGGCCTTTTTTTTTGGCAAGACTACTTCTACACCCACTTTTTTGGACTTGACCCACCAAATGACTTGATTACACCAAATGTAGAGTGCCAGACTGCCTGTCCATGAGCTCTGAGCTATTAGTTTAAATTCTCCCGCTTAAAACTTAACAAAACACTGAATAATATAGGATATAATTAAAATTGTAGCTCTTGTGATTTTACTTAAAATAAGACAAAATGTGTTTAACAAGTCTGCAAGCTGGAGATCATATAGCCACTATCCATATAACAGAATTCATTCAAATGTAAACACTAAAACATTGTCTTTAGATGAAACTAAGGTAAACTTAATGAATATGGGCCATTGTGCTTGCTCACTGCTGAGCTTTCCGCAAAAGGAATCTGTGAGAATGTGGGCGCGTGTGAGCGTTTTCCCATTTTAGCCCAAGCCCTGACCCGGGACTCCGCCCACGTCTTGGGCTCCTGTCAGCTGTTCATGCCCAAGTGCTGAGCTCAGTGTCACCCGAGCCTGGCAGCTCCTTAAAGAGCAGAGGATCACTTTCCTCCGTCTCCGCGTCAATCTTGCAAACATCCAGCGTCAAAACCTTGACCCCTGTCTGCTTCTGCCACGGCAGACAAGCGCTTCTCAAACAGCGACACTGATGGCATTCCGCTTTCTTCCTCCGATGAGCAAAGAAACCTTTTCACGTTCCCTTCGCAACAGTGAACGTGTTGTTCCAGCAGCACGGGTGCCACAGATAGCGAAGTCTGCTTTAAAATAGTTGCATCAGAGTGAAGGTCACATTACTGTTGCTCTCTTCTCTCTCCTGGCAGCCTTACATGTTTGCCATTCACGCCTCACTGCTGCCCATGTTCTCTGTGACGCTGCACACAGCCAACGTCCTCCTTACCTCCCAGCACTACATCATAGGCAGCTTATCCATTTCAGACTGGAGGGGGGAATTTTATGCACCGTCTAAATGTCAATTAGGAAACCATGCCATACATCCAATCTGCACTAGCAGACTTATCAATTGATTAATGAGTCTAATAAAATTGAAAATGTTATTGATTTGGCTGTATATTGATCTGAGCCTGGGGAGGTGTCTGGGAGTGGAGATACAGTGTCCAACCTGAGTGTGTCTGTATGTGTTCCTTACACAGGTGTGCGATTGATGACACTGCCATGTACACAGCTGTAGCCACCAACTCCCACGGCCAGGCTTCCTCTCAGGCCTCTGTGATTGTCAAGAGTGAGTCTGTTTAGAAATTACACAAACATCTATATAACATAAACCCTTATACAGCCTGATGCAAAGGTTTGGGTGGTCAAATGATACATTTTGTTGATTTTATAAATGAAAATATGTACACATCCTCTACAGAGAACACACTTCTGCACATTTTAACGCACAATTTTTGTTTATTTGCTGAATTTAAGATATTGTGAAGAAATAAAGCATGAAATGTAGCTTGTGCAAAAGTTGTGGCACCTTTTATATTTTATATTTTTAATATGGTACAGCTGCACTTTGTAAGTTTGTTGTTAAAATTGAAAGAAGAAGCATTATTGAGGAAAAAAACAGGCTAAAATATGCTGCGCGTGCGCTGCTGAGAGTCGCCTTGTAAAGCCTGAAATAATAATCCTACATCTTTATATGTCAGTGTTTCATGCACAGGCTCAAAAAGAAGGTCCAACTCGATGTTTAGGTCTCAAACGCAAAAAAACAGCATTATAATGTTGAAGATATGATGACAACAGTAGATCTTTACATCCTCAGAAGAAACGTCCTTCACCAAATTTTGAATGAGTTCTCTTTGAATTCTCTTTCAATGCACTCGCAACCATTAGATTCAAATACAGCTGACATTAAAAATGTTCTTCCACACGTTGCATTGAATTACACATTTCCAGCAGAGCGGCCTCCAAATCCTCAAAACCTACATAGTGAAGCTTGAAACTCAAATAAATATAGAAATTGTACACCAACATTTGCAGAAAAATGCCATATTTTAGTTTGTTCCCCGTAGAGGACACCTTACTTCTCATTTCCAACAAAGAGTGTAATTTGACAGGGAGTGTTTAAACTTTTACATATAACTGCGTGTTGTTGAGTTTTGAGAGTTTTTCTTTTTCAGGATCCTAGTTTTACTGTAATTCTGTAATAGGGAATTCTTTGTTGTGCATGTTTTATAGGGCCCAAAGAGGAGGAGAGACCCTCTCCTTATTCTTGGATGTCTTACCAATGTAAGTTTGAAAGTTTTTTACTCTTCTTTTAAAAATCTCTTAAGCTGCTAAATTTCATATGTGGGCCACATGACTTACGTATTAGTTTCATAGTAATTGCCAAATAATTCATAGTTACTGAATTATAAGTCTTGAGATTAATATCTGAATAATAAGCCTACAGTTTATGAGGTTAAGAACTCTTAACTTTAAAACATTAGTAACAGATGTATAACCTGCTCATAAATTTTTCATTTATGAATGCTTGTCAACATTAAGTGTATATTATTACATGGTTATATGCCTACATTTATATTTATTACTTATAAGCAAGTTATAATGATAAAACTTAAATGAATAAAATAATAAATCATGATTAATCACATTAATTTGTATAGTTCTGTAATCACATTTTTCATACTTCAGATTTGACCCTAAATAAATGTTTAAATAGCAGTGCATTTTGTTATGGCTATATGTATGGACAAAACAAGCTTCATCAGAATGTATTTATTGCCTTCAATAATTTAATAATATTATTTTCATCATGTGAATGCAGGGTTCACATAAAACTGAACATGAAAAGTCATGGGTAAATGCAGAGTCATCACCGACGAAAAGTGAGAGCAACAGTGGCTGCAGGTTCCAACCAATGAGTGTATAGATCATATATATCATATATACAGTCTATATATTCAGCTCCTCCATGACTGTAGCCTGTCACTCTCATATAGCTTGTGGATTCTTGTTACACTGGAGGCTCTCGAAGAGAACTTTACTGTTGCTTTTGTTAGTTTGCTGCTCGTTGATTTATCAATAGGTCTCCCGCGAACAGTGTAGTCTGCTGAAAGTTTCACTTTAAAAGCCATTTAAAAGCATTTGAACGAGAGGACTACAGTCACAAATCCTATTACAGTCCCATACAGTGTACTGCAGCTGGGCTTCAGCCTGGAACTACTATGCATGGGTTGAAGGCTGAGCTGAGGAAAATGCATTAATTGATTAAAAAATGTGATGTTAATAATTTAGTAATGTTAATAATCATGTAAACATATTATTAATGTGTTAACTTTGATAGCAATAGTTATAATTGTTTAATGAAGCTTTTAAGTATGAACCCTAAAATGAAGGTTTTTATAAACTTTTTGCATTTCATTACTGTATGTATTCCCCAGATGCAATTTTACCTGAGATTAAATACACAAGGATTAACATCACCTTTCTGGAGACGTTTAATGTGACGTTTGGTAAAGAGGGAGATCGAGTCACTCTGGCATGTAAGATGACCATAAGCCCCAATCTGGCCAATCTGCAGCCTGATGCCCTGTGGTACAGAGATGGTAAGAAAAAAAATAGATATAAAAAAAAGAAAACTATTCTTTTACATGCTTAAGCCTTCTGTTTTGTTTGCACTCTTACTAGTGGATGTACTGTTTGTGGGTCATATTGCTTATGTCATCTACTTTACCAGGACAGTTATAAATTAGAATTTTTAAAATAGCTAATATACCATTTCATTTTTGGTTAAAAGTTATTTGCCATTTAGTTTTGATGCAAAATCATGACATATAATGAAGACAGTGTAGTTATTATATTATCAATTCATAAAATGATTATGTATCTGGCTCTCATCAATAGTGGTTCAACAAAACTAAGACTATGATACAAATGTTTGTCACATTTTGTTTTGTAAAACATGAACAAAGTCTACACTATTTTAGATCTAAATAAATCTCTCAGGTCATTTTGACCCGAACATAACACAAGGTGAAAGAGCATGAATTTGAAAATATGCCTTAAGTCCATTCAGTCATCTAATTTCTTTATAGATGCATTTTCTTGCAATTTGTACTTCCTAAGCTACAGTCCAGGTCCATGACGAGGGAACTTTGCCTTTTCTCTTTTCTCTGACTCACAGTGTTGTCTCTGGCCTGCTGTTCTCAAAAACATGATCAAATTACACCCCTGTTCCAAATCACA
>JAILXH010231492.1:1545-12239 GCA_023558415.1 Piaractus mesopotamicus | reverse complement strand
TGTGGATGCACATCCCTCAGTAAACAATAACCATCAAGTATTCACTCAAGCCATAATATAAATAGTATTTTAGATTTAAAAATGTACAGAGGGAAATCAAGGGCAGCCAGTTTGAATGGGCCTGATGCAGCTGATAAAATTACAGTAGTAACAATAGCAATGATAATAGTATCATCTAAAAATGTTTCAGGTGCTATGCTTAAGTTTGTCAAGAGAGGAGTCAATATTGATTGATTGATAAACATTGTTTATGCCTCATTCTGTTCTGCATAGATCTGCTTATTCTTAGACTGACAGATGGAGCAGACTGTTTTAAAGGTGGGAGGATTGTAGTGGGAGCTCTGGGGTGTGAGGTGTGACTGTGTGGCAATTGCAAATGGTTTACATGGCTCACGGATCAGGCAGGAGGGCCCATTTTTGCTTAGGGCCCCAAGAAGGTCAGTACCAGCTCTGTACTAGCCAGTAGACACAGTATAAAAACAGATGTCTCAAAATGAAATCTTTCAGACTAAAACATAAAGCCGACAGCTGTTACTGAATGAAAAGGGAGTCTGGACTGTTTATGTGAGGATGTGGCTCTCTGTCCTCTCAGATCTTTATTCTTCAGTTTCAGATAAGTGTGGTTAGATGCATTGATCCAACATGTATGTTTTAAATAAAGTAAATAAATGAAGTAATTTTGTTTTCTTGGAGGCACGTGAGTAACACAAGTACACTGTAAAAATGGTAAAATGTTCAGCAGCAGGGAAGTTGTAAAAGGTAAAAGTTGTTTTCTCAATGATGGCAAAAATCTAAAATTACAGTCATTTAATTTCTGAAAAATGCTGCCTTTTACTATAACTCAACACTAATTCAAAAAGATGTAAGTCTGTGAAAAAAACGGTGATAATTTACATTCTATTACTGTAAATTAACACCAGCAGTGTTAAAAGGCATTATAGGTATGGTTTATTTACACACATGAACCTTTAAAAAATCCAAAGGTAAAAAATGGGCACTGCCCATTACATGTTTAGAGTACTTTCACAGTCAAGATACTTTTTTTTTGTAATTTCTGATATTGTGATATGATTACAATAATGTATATTGTACTGCACTGCACTATTTTGCTAAAGGAAAAAGTAATCACATTACTGTAGCATGTTACTTTGTACTGCATTCCCCTCAACACTGCTTACAAAACAAACAAAAAAGAGACAAACAGATGACAGTATAATTTGTTGAAAATAACAAAATCCTGCCTATTTGTTTGTTGTAATGCTAAAGCTTTGTGCTTTTCCTCTTCATTTTAATTTGCAAATAGGCTTAAAATCAAAGATCATGAATCAAAAACCATCAGTGGCTCATGAAAGTTTTTCCGAGCTCACGAGGAATTTAAAACAAAACAGAATTTAAGAGCAGAATTTAAAAGCTCTTGAGATGGAAACCAACCCACCAAAAAACAACTATAAACTTAGTATGCATGTATGGGTAAATGATAGATGGAGTGAAGCAGGGAAAAGGAGGGAAAGGGAGCAGGATAAAGATAGCCTTTCTGTCTGCAGTTGGATATAATTTGTGCCCATAAATGAGTCCGCTCTTACACACCAAATGGGACTGGAGTGTGTTTGGAACATATTGTCTGACTAATTGGGTACTTCAATATCAATCATCAGGCACATACACACAAACACACACACACACACACACACACACACACATGCACACAGACACACAAAAAACAGCAGTTTTAAAAAGATGACAACCATGTGGGAGAAATGTCTATGAGCTATTGATCCTCAGTGACATTGCTTCGAATTTTAATGACATTTTTAATTAGTGAATATACCGTAATACCAGGGCAAGGTTACTGTTTCAAGTTATTCATCTCAAACGGCAATAATGTGACCAAACTTTCCATAGTCTGAAAGAGCCGGGTAAAAGATTGAGTAGATAACTGAAATAATAGGTTAATAGAACATATAAGATTGCTTAATCAAATCTTAAGCTTCATTTGGGTAAATAATTTTGATATTTTGTGGTGTGGAGAAGCTTGAAATAGATGACAAATAAAATGTACACAGCGCTGTGCAAAAGTCAGAGATCTTTATTTAATTTCTAGTCAGAGTTTATTTAATTTCTAGTCAAAAGTGTCATTGAGAACACATTGTTCATTTTTCAGCACCAGGAAACATATATTTAATAGAAAATTACGTAGAAGCCTCAAACTCTAAGTACAATATCAAATATTTAATATCTAAGCACCTATTGCCTTTATTACAGCTTCCATTCTTTTCTGTGGACTTTTTGTTCTTTGACTTTTCCAAGCTTCCTAAGTTTAGTCTTTATCTAAATATTAATTATAAGTTTAGACTCATTAGTCCATAAAGCCTTACTCCACATCTCAGATGACAAATTATGCTGTTTTAGTGCATTTTTTGTCTATTCTCTTTTCTCAATAACTTCTTCTTGACAGCTGCACATCCTTTCACACCCATAGCATTACTTACGCAAGTAGATTATCTTCCTAGAAGTGTCTCCTTTAGCCATTTTTAATGTACATGAGACAGAATTTTGCAAGGCAGCTAAGTTGAGTTTAATATACATTTGACAAGTGTAATATACATTTGATGTCATGCTTAGCAGTGGATGTGTTAAATATATATTTCCCTATTTTGTATGACACTGTAAAATAAATAACTTGTACTTAATGGCTGTTGTGACTGGAAATTAAGTAAATAAAAGAGTGGTCTATGACTTTTGCAGTATTGCCAGAGAATCATAGGATAGCTTTAGAATAACAGCAAAGGTTTACACAGGAAGATAAGCACAATTACAAACTACAGCACATTAGATACATGCTAGCTTGAAGAAATATGCTTTTAATCTGGATTTTAAAACATGCATCAAACTTGTCACAGTGTTCTGTGGAATATTAAAGGAATAAAATCGAAGGAGAAGAACTCAATCAACTAATCAACTCAATCAACTTTTCTTTTATCTAAAAAGATAAAAGAAGAGAGGCACCAGAAAGATGAGACAATTCCTCTCGACGTAAGAAACAAATAATCAAAAGTAACACAACGACAACATTAATCCAAAACGTTTTAAACCTTTTAAAAAGCACAGATGGAAAACCTGGAGGAAAAAAAGCAACATACACAGCTGAATAGCTATAGCATGATCAGGCTCCCCACTGAGAATACTTTCAAGTAAGAGGCAGCAGGCAGATTCTCAGGGTCAAACAAGAACCAAACAGAATGGAGATTCCTTTGCGTTTGCAATAAACCACAAGCCACTAAGGGAATACATCACAAGTGATAATAAAGTGCCCTGTAGCCACACTTTATTTCTTTATTTTGGGGAAGGCTTCATATTAAATAAGTGATCCTCTGAGATTTGACTTCACAGAGCCTAAGCGTCAGAGTTTGCAGTAGCTGCCAGGCGAGGAAGTATCAGTGGAGGGGGGAAGAAAGAAGAAGGAAGAAGGAAGGTTTCTCGTCCCATGCACAGGAACTAGGCCAGGATTCATTGCCGGAATCAAATTTTAATTTTCTGTGGTTAGGAAGTATTTCTCCCCAAAGATCATGAATTATGGGTGCATGAAAAGGCTGCATGAACGCTTGATTAGTGTACACTGATGTACACGTATGGGGAACTCTCCCTCTGTGCACGCAGCCCCAAGGCCTTTCCCCCTCCTTCCCAAAGGATAGGATTAACCAAGAAGAGTTTTTTTGTTCTTCAATGAAAAATGTAGGACAAATCCGCGCTCATATCCTTAGCAAAATGATCTGTTCCACTTCGCCTTCCCCCAGGACAAGAGACAACGAGCGAGATTCACATATGCAGACAGAATGCAGTGAGCTGATAGAACATCTCCAAAGCACAGCTGATTTAGATTCAGAACAATTTACAAACAAGGCACCAGATTTCTGAATGGGGAGATCAGGCTTCATGCTTTACACCTTTCCCTATACATATGTATATTATATATATAAATGCTTCTTAACCATGGAACTCAATTCCACCTCAGTACAAACTTCCAAGAAACATTTTAAAACGTATCCTGTACCATTTAATTAAAACTCTACATCTCTTTGGTATTTATCTTTTTAATTTGATCTGTGTCATTTTCTGATGATATGATTTTAAATTGATTCTCATAATTTCTTCTGTTACTGCAGAGCTTTATCACCTGTCTGTAAAGCAGTTTGAGCTGCCACCGGCATGAAAAATGCTATACATATAAAAATTGTAATTATTATATATATCATGTTTCATTTTGCACTGACGTGTTGATGGTAGATGGTTGATGACTAACCAAATATTATTTATGAATTATTGTTTCCAACTGGGCAGTGAGGGAAAATTCTGACATGAGGGCATACTACAGTGGTCAGGTTGGTAACACCTCTGCCTCTTATGCTGTAGATTGTGGTTCAGTCCCCCAGCTGGGGAAGCACCCTACACTACACCAATAAGAGTCCTTGGGCAAGACTCCTAACACTACCTTCCCCTACCTCTGTAAAATGATTAAATTGTAAGTTGCTCTGGATAAGAGCGTAATTATCAGCGGAATACTCCAACAAGGGTTCAGTTTTCCCAACATCTCATTTTTGTGGTCTAGATGCACCCAGTATTACACGAATAAATAAATAAAAAATGAAAAGAGTGAAGAGAATCTTCCTGCTTTTTCCTAACATGCAAACACAGCATTAGGCATCTGAGAGAACAATATGTAAGGCTATTTATCTGGGCAGTAAACACTACTTTGTTCAAGAGCGACTAACATTAGAATAATTGCAAATAAACAAAAAAGCAAAGCATTGTGCTTTTTTTGTGTGAGAGCGTTAGCTTAACCATTTCCAAACTTCTCCTGGAGGAAGCCCAGTTTTTACAGTTACCATCCAATGCTTAATTCAGCAAATCAGTCCTTCCTTAAGTTAAATCAGTGTTGCTGGTAGAACTGAAGATATACATAACATATATTTATTTACCTTACATCATTTTATAGTGCTAGCTGCTTATATTGTGTCAATATTCCATATTCCATAGAAACGGTCCAAAATCACTTAAAATTATATACCTTTTAGATTACCATTTCGATCTATAGCAGCAGTCATCATGTGTACGTGTCAGTTGGAGGTGTACATAATAGTTTCGGTGTGTTGCATCACACTACTCATAGACAGATACCTCATTTCTTTTAGCTTTATAGTACAAAGAAAGAGCAGTAATTACAACAGGCTTGAAAACCTGTTCGAGATCAGTTGTACTCCAAGACATTTGTGCCTGCTCCTCTATCCGTGACGAAGGCTTCTTTTTCACTGTTCGCTGATGGTTAGACTGAATGTTTTGTCTTTGATCTCAGGAAGGCTCCTGAATCACAATTAGAATGCAGCATAGTGGCACTGGGCTCACACTCACACATGTGCAGTTCTGTGGGGCCGTAGTGGACTGCTGATGGTCAGCCCTGGGGGGATTTTGTGTTCCTTCCCTTCTCTTTTCCATGTCTAAGTAACCAAACATAACATGCCTGAGTGTGTTCTGCAAATTCATTACAGATGAATACATCCCCACTACCACCATTAACAACACCCCACAGAAAGAAACAACCCATAACTGATACGCTAACATTCACTTGTTTCCTGTTGCGTCACCTGTGGTGCCTGTTCTTTCATCCAGCAGGAGCCCACGTCATTTTGCATGTCGTCTGCATGCTTAGTAGTGACATTACAAATGTTCTGACAGGGAGATGTGGATTGAATGGATTGAAGCAAGTGAGAATCTCTCAGAGGAATATTGGTTAGCACATGAGAGAGACTGGAGGCAGGAGGTCAATACTGTAATGGATCTATGAAGAAGAGATCTTGATTAAAATGTTTTTTATGTTTCATCCGTCAGAAAAGTACATATATTCTTAGTCGCACACAAACTACAAAGAAATGTTTCATATACACTCTTAATAGCACTCTGCATGTCTACTGTTTTACTTAGGATATAGTTTATTTAATGAAAGAATGAAAGTATAAATGGTTTCCTGACAGAGTGTCCCTGCAGAGCTCATTATCATCTTAATTTCCAATTATCTGCAGGACAAATGAGTACACCTGGCATTTCATAGCAAAGCTGTCGATAATCACCACCCATATCCTGCAATGGTTGTTTGATGAACGAATCTATAATTCAAGGCCACAGAACAACATGAAACTGCAAAGCCAACCCAAGTGAGAGGAAAATATTCTGAAACTAGCACCGTAAGAACAAACACTCCTCTGGGGATTTCGCCACCAGCCATATTCGATTCTTCCCCGTCTGCCATTTGATGAGGCAGATGATGGAGCAGGCCTGAGAGAAGCAAGAGAAGAGGAGATGAAAAACGGACGGTGACATTTCAAAGTGTTTGTATTTCATGCCGGATCAATCCCTAATGGCTCCACGGTGCCTGAATGCGATTACACTCTTGACGTCACTGTGTTGATAAATCCAGCTGCAGAACATGTATGGACAGAGAGAGTAGCGATGTCATAAACAAAGTCAAATATGTTCAACACTATGACTCTAATGTTTCCTGTAGAGAAATGCTGTATAAGATTGATAACAGCAATATTATATAAAAGGTGAACTTTTCCTCTTTCCTGTGCAGGAATCTTCAAACCAAAGGAAGGTGAAGTGGTGTTACTGGTCACTGTATTTCGCTTACAGTGAGATTTTCTTTCCATACACTGTGTGATCTTGCCTAGTGAAAGATAATTACTCTAAAACTCTGGAAATGCACAATATTTGAATATCTAAAGCCACATAAACATTGAAATCTACATAATACCTAAACAAATGAAGCCATATAAAACTTAAACAAAAACCTGAATAATATAAACCCTCAGAATACATAAGCATCTATAACCACACAAAACCTGAACATCAAAAGCCACAAAAAGTCAGAATAATGAAATCCATGCAATTTCTGAACATGTCAAGCCACGCAATACCTGAACATCTAAAGCAGCACAATACATCAACATCTAAAGGCAAACAATACTTAACATTTAAAGTCATACAACACCCACACATCTAAAGCCTCTCAAAACCTGAACATATAATGCAGTGGTCAGCATCCCTGGTCCTGATTATCTACTTTAATACAGAGTTTATTTCCAAACTGCATCTAACGTGATGCCTCTCCAATTTACCTGATGCCAAGGCATCTGATCCATTTGATCCAGCCAATCAACAATACAGTCTTAATTAGCTGGAGCAGAAGTATCAGATTGTGGTTGGAGCTAGACATCACAGGAAAGTAGATCTCCAGGACCAGGGAGGGTGACCACTGATCTTAAGCCACTCAAAACCTGAAGACTGAAAGCCACTCAAAACATAACCTGAACATTGAAAGACACCCAAAACCTGATTATTTAAAGCGACTCAAAACCCGAACATCTAAGACCACACAGTGTCTGAACCTCTAAGGCCACACAATACCTGAACATCTAAGGCCACACAATACCTCAAAATCTAAGGCCACATAATACCTGAACCTCTAAGGCCATACAGTACATAACATGTAAAGGCTTAGACTGAATACTTTAACTCCGGCGGGCCCAAAGTTTCACTACCCACTTCCATAACCTAAAAATAACTAGTTTGCACTGTAGTCTGTGTAGTTGAATAATAAGTCTTAATATGTCACAGGCCTGGGATATTAAGGAGTTAAAAAGCATATAAGCCAACACTCTCTGGGTTCAAATGTCTAAACAAAAGGTTCTATATTTTAGGAACAGCACATAAAATGAAATAGAACTCGTCCACTACTCAAAGTGCCACTACTTTTCATTTAATGTGTAGCTTAAAACCACATTTTAAAGCCTCTGAATTGCTCCTGTCTTGCCCTTCCTCCACTCACTGTTCAGTTGTTATGTAGGTAGATTAATCGAATAATACTTGCGCATGAAAATGTAATTGGCTTGGAGCGGTGGTTTGGTGATATTTTCCACACTAAATTATTCAAATTATAATCCTGGCCCTGTGAACAAATATGCAGGATGGAACGTACACAGCTCAATAAAATATTCATGGATGCCAAATCGGCTGGGGCCCTCTATCTCAACTTTAATAAGCATTTTGCTGGACAGCGGTCAAAGCGCAAGTTATCCAATGACTTTGTTTATTTTGCTGTTTAAAAACCAAAATGAGAAGCTGCAGTGAACTCTGTGACAAAGAAGGACCTTAAGGGATTGGGTAGAGTTAGTTTTATAGTTGTTACACGCTATGTGATATCTGACCCCCGGAATGGACATTTACTCTTTGGATAACATGTTACAATTGCATTACATAAAGACAAGAGTATGTCATACACGGTATGTATAAGGACAGCATCATCCTTTTCTAAATCAGTTTAGTTAAGCAGGCTTAATTTCTTCCTCCAACAAATCAATCTATTAAAAGAAACACTTCAAACACATTGCATTATTTAGTAAGTCTTAAATAAAATATCCATGACAGCTATCTCAATTTTTTTTCTCCTTCCTGTTTATATCTCCACAGATTAAAGCCATTAATCCTTATTAATGTGAAGATAAAGAGTGGAAACTCAAATTGTTCTTTACAGAAAGAATTCTGGTAATAAAAATAGGTCTGCAGATTTGAGAACTGACATCCGTATGTATGTATATGGATGTATAAGTGGATATTAATATATGTCAGACAATAATTCAACCCTTTCAAAGCACTTAGTGAAGAGATTCTTATGTGATTGAGCCACATGCTGTGGAAATCTCCCATCATGAAAATCTTGAATAGCTTTTAAAAATGAATGGGTTAAATTGGTGGCAGTGAAGTGCTACAATTACTGTTCTTAAAATATGTCTCCCACTGCATCATTTCAACAATATGCTTGATCCTTACATACAGCAGAATATAGCTCCTCAATCATCATTACTATGTGTGTGGTGCATGTGGTTATGTGTGTGCGTTCTTCCTGAAATAACTCTTTTGATACAGAAATAAAGCTTCGATAATAACATTTCTGTTGAAACGGTCAGAAGCTGAGTGCCTCACAGAGCCTGCCCTTTTAAGGCCTTCAGATCTAATCCAAAATTTCACATCTGCACAGCACGACGCCGTGTGCCTTGAACGTGGCTCTGCTGGCACAGTGTATGCCTTCAGAATACCAATCATACAGTCAGCTGCTTTCATGACATGCAGTGCTGCTCAAAAATGCGCCGAATGGTCTGAGAATATGATTTCCATTTATAAAGTGCCTCACTAGCTCAAAGGTATTGATGTGTCTGTATGTGTCTCAGGGGCGACTGTCGGATCAAAACCTCATAACTCCATTTTTGTTTTTTTGTTTTTTTTTTTACATTATCTGAAAACGTCAGCTGTCCTTTACGTCATGATGAAACTACCGGTAACAGAAAATCCAAAAGTATCTTGGACATTATATTAGGGAGCAGTAGTCACAGTGAGATCTTCCAGTTTAAACACCATAAAAACGTCCTTCAGATGACGTATCTTGAAGGTGGGAGGAACTTTTGAAAAACATCAACTGCTTTGTTGTGGATTTTGCAGGGGGGGTGTTCTGAAACCTGATGAGGAGGACAATAAGCTGAGAGCTGAAGTTAGCAAGGTAGCTGGCTGTACCTTACCTAAATTTCTCTAGCCAAAAGAGTAGGAAAGTTGTCTCTGGTATCCTTTTATGCTAAATAAAGATAGAATCAGTGTTTTTATAAATTTTGTTTGATGGCTGAGTTATTTATGCAAATGCTTGCTTGACTGTATTTATAAGCCTGTAGCTCAGTGGCTAGGCTACCAATTAGGATTGGTTGACACCACAGGAATTCCCGATTGTTGTATCATGTACACTCTTTGAGCACTTTAGTAGGTATACCTATGTTGCATCGGCACTCATTGTCCATTTTATCAGCTCCACTTGCCCTATAGGGGCACCTAGTAGTTAAAGGTGTTATTCCACCTTTACCCTGTTCATCCAAGGTCAGGACCCCCACAGGACCACAATAGAGCAGGTATTATTTGGGAGGTGGATCATTGTCATGCAATGAGACGGTAGCTTGTCTGTTGCTGCACAGTTTGTGTCGTCTTCTAGTCCTTCATCAGTGGTCACAGGACGCTGCCCACAGGACATGGTTGGCTGAATATTTTTAGGTGGTGGACTGACACTGAGATGTTTAAAAACTTCAGCAGCACTGCTGTTTCTGATCCACTCATAGCAGCACAACAAACACTAACACATCACCACCACATCAGTGTCAATGCAGTCCTGAGAATAATCCACCACCCACATAATACCTGCTCTGTGGTGGTCCTGTGATGTTCCTGACCACTGATGAACATGGGGAAGGTGAGATAACAAGTTATGCAAATAAACAGATGGACTAGAAATGCCAAATGTGATAAGGGAGCCAAAAAAAAAAAAAAAACGGACAATGAGAGTAGATACAAGGTAGGTGTACCAAATATAATGCTCAGTGAGTATATTTGTGTACTATAGGTATTGTAGTTTAAGAACATTGATGAACACCATACAGGAAAATAATATAAAATAATGAATTCGGTCAAACTGATGAGGCTGAGGGATACAATGCTGTGTGACAGAATACTGCATAATATAACATACAGTACACTCTGGTCCCACCTTTTGTGTTTGAATCCCGCATTGTTAATGGATGGCAGCTCACCACCTGAAGCTCAATCGTAGA
>JAILXH010231463.1:24784-41772 GCA_023558415.1 Piaractus mesopotamicus | reverse complement strand
AACTAGCAAATAATTTACTAAATGATGAAAATTTGAGAGATATACTTTCCAGTCATGGGTTCATAGACGGGTCCAGTAAAGTTGGAACATTTTGGCAAAATCTGCATTGTGTTCGGAAAAGAAAGCAAGCACTGAAATGTACTAAATAAGTTCAGGGGGGAAAAACTTTAGATACTTGTTTCTATTATTGAGTTGCTGCGCTATGCAAAGTAACATTCTCTTCAACATCCAACAACACTAGTGTTTTGACAGTTTTCTCTTGCATCTGCTACAAACTGATCAGACAGGCCGCTAAACAGAACCAACCACTGTAAACCCCTTGTTATTTAAATTTATAAAAAGAAGTAAACTGGCTGTCTTTGATCTTCTAATAGTAATGAACAGAACAATAATCAATGTGTTACATTTTGTCAATATATTCCTGGAAGTTCTATAAATCCTGAATCCAAGAAAGCGCTCCAGAATACTGACTCAGAATAAGAGAGCTACAGGCTCTCATGTTTCTACAGTGGGGAATAAACTGGGAGGAGGTTTTGGGTATTTGGGGAATAAAAGGTACCGTGTAGATCCCATGTGTCAAACACAAGGCCCGCAGCACAATCCAATGCGGCCCTCAAAATTATTTTGATTTTCTATTAATATTAGCACATTTCACAATCAGCAGCACTACAATCCCCAGCATGCCCTGCAACGTAATTGCCGCTGACACCCCACTCCCAACAACAATCTATGGGACAGCAGTTTTCTACCCAATTGTACGTCACATCACCAAACACACCAGCTGCGTTTTAGCTGCAGTTCAACCAACATAAACACTATAAACACTCAGCAGCTCAGAAATTGCTCCCAGGAATTAATGAACTTGCAGAAAGAAAAGATGTCAGGTGTTGAGACCAAGCACACAGCTAGGTTTAAAAGACCTACATCCTGGGGACATTTACAGAGACTTAACAGTTATCTGCAGCTAATGTAGTCTAAATATATCCAGTGTTCACATGTAATATTTGAAGGTTCACTACACGTGGCTATGTTTAAATATAAACACTCTCTGGCCCTTGGATTCGTTGAGATTTCTTCATATGGCCCTTTTAGTGGTCGAGTTTGACACCCCTGATGTAGATGGTCAATCTCTTAAAATCAAAGGAAACAATTTGAAATACCTGAAATCCTTTGATCTGTTCTAAGCAAATGAAAGCTTTATTCCTGTAAACATTGAAATCATCAGATTTTTTTCCACTCATTGATTATTACAATTTGAATACCAACATACAAAGAATACAGCATCATATATCTATACATCAATATATAAAAAACAATTTGTACAAGATTTCCAGTGGCTGCACAACAGCTAATAAAATGGCATTGGAAACTTTAACTCAAGGCTTCTTTACAATCAGTGGTTATATTCTCAACAGCTACTACATTTGCTCACAAATCCATGTTTTGGCTTCTGCTTTTTATTTAAATAAACTTCTTCAACTGTTCAACTCACGTACTGAAAATTTGTTCATTCCACTATATCACATAATAAAATCAAATACAAAGTATACAGCAAAACCAGTTAAAGCCAACCTTAAATACAACAGGACCACATATAGAAAATAAGAGTACCTTTTTTAAAAGATAGATAAAGCGATAAACTGGAATGCTGTGACATACCATACGAATAGTTGTAATACTACCCGCTCAGAATATGTATACAAGATGCACACAACATTTTACCAATTGATTTTTCCAGCCCTTGCCTAAGAAGACCACACAGTGTATATTATAAATCTTTTTGGCACTTCAGTGGTGTTGGCTGTGCAATCAATAATCTATACGACAAATTGGCAGACCACATTCAAGCATCTTCACATTCTTCCACTGTGTTTCTGTGGCATAAAATAAACATGGCAAGTGCAAGAATTTGGGAGAAGTCATTCAAATCGGATTTAAGAGTGTAGATCAAGATAGTGCAAACTGAAGCACTTATTTTTGTTTTTAGAATCTTCATATTTGGTTTAAATCTATAGTGCTTCAACAGAATAACTGCTTGATTTTTCCCAAAAGTACAAAACTAAACATCATTATCTTCAAAAGTGCGGGTAGGATCCTTCATGCCAAGGTATAATAGATTCACATGAATGTGACATTTTAACAGCTCACCCTTCAAATTACTTCAGGATTCAACGTGCATCCCTAAAACCATTTTTCCTGAAAACACAGTGACATTCATTCAGCATCCTCAGTAAGACTTGACATTAACTGCAAAATTAGAGCCACAAAATGAATTGGGAATTTTGTTTAGCGCAACATATTTTATGCAGTCTTTTGCTTGGGGATTAATTCAAAAAGAGTCCTAAAGGATGAAGGCTGTTGTGTTCTTAAGATGTTGGGGAAAAAGCTAACGTGCAAATAATGTCCATTTAAGGATTTCTTTTGGACACAAGGTCAAAAGTAATACATGAAAATAACATAATAAATATATAAATTAAAAAGTTTGAGAAAATACCTGACTTAATGTATGACCCCCAAAATAACAAAACACTCAAAAATACTCCTGTAGTGCATCAAATACAGTCGGTCTCTTAAGAAAAAACAGAAATAACATTCTTTTTTTGTGCATAAAAAAAAGAAACAGGAGAATATGCAATCATACTACTAGCCCACTTAAATAACCAAAGAAACAGCCATAAACTCAAGAGATGTAAACAATACAATCAATTACTTTCTGCAACAAATCGCCGGCCTTCACCTTTCCTCTCGGAAACCAGGCCCTACTGGATGGTCACATTGTACACCTTTGTTACAGGCCCTGTTGCCATGGTAGCACTGCTGGCTGCTGAGGATGCTGAGGGCCTTTCTCTCCTGACATATCTTGGTTTGCGCACTGCAGATTGGAACAAATAAATCAACATGAATAATTCTCACTAGTCATCCACTAACAAAACTGATTAACTAATCATTTCAAGATCTTTTTGTAATTAAACAAGCTCAACCCCAGTTATAATAAACTGATAATTTACTATCATTCAGAAAACGTGTTCAAGAGATCAATTCTTAATCAAGCTTAGCCTATTTTATCTGAGAACATTTTACATGAATGCTATTAATGGCATTTAAAGGTATACATGACTCAATGTTTATGCATAACTGTTTTCTTTACGCATTTTCCTTTATGTACGCGTATATTTACTGGTATAGTGTTAATTCATCTCCTTAATTCATTTAGTATATTTTATCTTTTAAGAGTATAGCTATATTGACAACAAAAGCCAAGATATTCAACAACTAAAACATTCAATAAACAGCTAAAAATCTTCTTACCTGAGGATGTGTCAGCAGGTATCATGACAGCCTTTAAATAAAATAAAACAAAAGCTCTTTATATAACCATTTTTGGTATGTGTTGAACAAATGTACTAAGCATGATTTTAAAAAATAAATAAAAAAATAAATAAAAAGATAGACAAGATCTGTAAGTAAGACCTTACCGTTTCACTAGGTTGAAATATGAAAGCTGATGAAGAGAAAATGCATACTTTTATAAAGTTGAGCGGATTCAATTAAAATACAATTTGAACAAATGTTTCAGATGTAAAATTAAATCAATCCAGCCAATAAATCAATAAAAAAATACATGAATGCATGTTTTCTTCCATACTTGGCTGCAGGCTTCACAAAATCACATGCAGTGAATCTGGGTTTCATTACCTTTGTTACGCTTGTAGAAAACACCAGGGAGACGGTTGGAGCGTTTGAGGTAGAAAAAAGAGGCAACTGAGAGAATAAGGAAAAGACTGATCAGCAGAGTCCCCAAAAGCACGGAGGCTGCAATGCCTGGACCACCTGCACACAAAACACATGACTGAGTATCATCACTGTCATAAGAAGACCTCTTTACTTTGCTCTGTCATTTTTTTTTTACTATATAAAAATGCAAGCGCAAAAAACACTTCATGATCAATGGACCAAAATTACTTGGACTTGAATCCTGTTACGTTACATTAGCATACGTTAAATTGGTCATTTTTTCCTTCTCCTGTAAACTTTCCATTTTGGAGATATTTCCATTTACACTGGTTCTGTTAGTACAGGGATGGAATGCAAGCGCAGTCTTAACTTAAACCACTATATTTCAGGACACGTCATACATCCAGCACAATTGCAAAAGTCTGCTCCCTGGAAAATCTTACCATGAACGACTGACAAAAATCTTTTAAAATTATCGGCCCAAGCAGGCTATATGAGACAAGACTGGGTGGCTAGGACATTTTTCATGGGTAAACCAACAAGCATTAAACTGTTGTTAAACTGTGCTAATGACTACAGCGTCTTTTTAAAAAGCTGCACGGTCAATTCTTAGTTAATGTTTGGTTTACTTGGAAACCTCACCTCAACATGCTCTGCACATCACATATCCCCAACCATTAAAGAGGCACATGTTACATGATATTTGCTTTAAAAATAACATGAATCAAAAATCACACTGTGCTTAATATAATCTGGGACATAAATTTACAAGGTAAAAACAGTTACATAAAGATTATAGTGTCCGTGTATAGTTAATCTGAGGTTATTGGCATGAGACATAATATTTATTTACACTTGAAATTTAAATGCCTTATCTTACCAATCTTAATGGGCGTAGAAATTGAGTTGTTGTTGCTGGTCTTTGCTGAGAAGTGAAAAGTAAAAAGGTAGAGAGAGTGGGTAAAAAAGCAAAAGTATCTCATTACTATGGTATTACAATAATATTATTTATTAGAGAAGAACAGTCACATTATTTAAATAAAGACACTAAAATGGGGAAAACGTAAAATGTCTGTGATAACACAACAAAGTCAATAACAGCGCTCTTAACATAACAAAAGCTTTATCTTTGGCAATATTATCACATGAATTTTCTTTACCAACACAAACAAACTAGCTTAGATAGATCAGCAAATTCTACAGCTTTGCTGAACTTAATTCAGAAAAAGATCCATAACATTTTTATTAAACTAGGTAATATTTGCTTCACCAAGATGCTTTTCGCAGGTTCAGCAACATTCATGATGATGGTGTGCATATAATAAAATGGCAGGGGAGGGGTTCCTATTTTAGTCTGTTTTGTTACCCAGTTTTTCCCTCACACAACACTTACTGTAGTAGCAAAGTGTGAAGTTCTCCAACTCTGAACTCAAAGAGTCACATGGCATGCATGTGTTGTTCTCCAGAACATGGAGGCACCCTAGTGGAGAATATGTACCATCATTAGGACAAAACTGTTCACCTGTCCATTTATACAACATTTCAACTTACCAAATGTTGGACTGTGTTTACCAAATATTACAGGACAATTGATGATCTAGGCCCCAATTATTATTTTAATACAATAAGAAAGAAGAAAGAAGCTTTTATATGTCCTTTTATTTCATATTTGGCAGTCAAGACATGCAAGATGCAAATAGATTTGGACAGTTACTCTCCTTTCCTGTTTTGGCTGTATAGATGGAACCTAAGCAGATGAATGATAGTAACTACTCAGGTTAAATATTTGACATATTATAAATATAGAACACATTTTGAAGTGATTTTAAGCATCAAAGTACTTCTGTATGTCAAAAGTGTATGAAAATATTTGTTTTATTAAAGCAGACAATCTGCATTTAAACCCTAACTATGCCATTTCAAATTCAGCACACATAAATGCAAAAGCTAAAACAAGCCGACAAGCCTAGTTCACCGCATATTTCAGACTTTCTAAGCTTTAAAAATTGATCACAACTCTCTCTCTTCATGACTACACTGACATGCTGGGTGTACAGACTGTAGATAAGAGGAACTGTATGAATAGAAGTACGAATGTAAAATGGGGAACATATGGAATATACCAGGATAACAATGTGTGCTGTTTGCACAGGTTTCATTCATCTTCTGTATTCGTCCACAGCAATCATCTGTGTTTTCCAGCAGAGCCTAGAACACACAGACACACATCTCATTTTAGTGTGTGAAACTGAGGCAGTCACTGAATTTTAAATACATATTAAAAAAATTGTATTTACTTGCTATCTAAACGCTATTCTACAACACACAGAATATAATCTGTTTTGGGTTTACAGTTGCTTTTTCACAGGGTTTTGCTATTCTTTTGACGTGGAGTCAGGCTCCTTCAACATTATAGGTAAAATTGCAGAAAGTTGACCTCTACAGAGGTTTTCATCAGCGACAGACAGAAATAAGACAGGTAACCTACCTGTGCTACTCGAACTTCCAACACAAAAAGCGCCACCCCGATGATGTCGTTAACTCTGATCATGGTGGAAGCGGTCCTGTGGGTTATATTGGACTCTGTCAGTCAGTGTCGTCAAATCGATAAATGAGCTGCATTTTTCTCAAAGAAGAACTTAAAAAAGTGAAGAAGTTATCCCATTCAGCATCCAACACAACACCCGTGTGAAGGGTTAACGTTACCCTAATGATTTAAAATAAAGATGCTGCAGTAAGAATTTAACTCTATCCAACGGGTAAAATAACATCTCAGTAAGCCATCAAACCGGTAACAAGTGATTTAACAACTTAATTAAAATTCAAACTAAGCTGATGACCAGCATCAGCTAGCGCTAGCCAAATGGCTACTGTTAGCTTGCTATTTATTTTATATCCCAAAGACACTTTAAACAGCTGACAAAATAAATTACAACGGAAACAAATCTGTCGTATTTAAGCGTGTACAGATCACTGAGCACTAAAACAAACACAAACTTACCTTCTCGGATCAAGTTTCTTAGTGTGACAGCTTCGAAGATTCGTGTCTGCAGGGATGTACTTCCTGTTTATCAAATTGCTTGCCAAAATAAAGGTTTCTTGTTATTTAAATAAATAGACTACATTTTTACCCTAATGGTTTGCCATTAAAGATCGAATTTTACATTTACTGATTTAATTAAGGGACAAAGAAAAGCAGATCACCATTTTCCCTGATCAGTTAAAGAGGCAGTGAGGGGCAGTTTCAGTCTTAGAGTTCTAACTACAACACCGCAGCGACTGAAGTCATGAGAGGAAAGAAAATCAGCTTCTCTGTGTTGTAGCCCAGAGAAATGTTTTGAGGAATGGGACTGTCTAGTGGTTATGAATCCTTGAACTTCCTTGGCTTATCCTTACTCGTTTGTGTAATTTAATATCGAAAGATTAGGACGGACATCCATAATCAAATTAAAACAATAATAATTTAGCTTGTGTTTTCTTATATTTGGTGCACTTCATATAGATTTTTTTTTTCAATAATAAAAATAGGCATGGACAAGAGTTTCAGATGTACTTGTGCCAAATAATACACACAATTCTTAAATTTTGTGATTAGTTTTAATATAGATAGATAGATAGATAGATAGACAAAAATTAACTATGAAAATAGTCAATTAATAGTTTCCATATTTACATGTCACGTCAGTGCAAACGTCAGATTTTTGAGATAGTTTTGTTTGGCGTTCATTGCATCGGCACTGATACATAACAGAACTGGTCTTCATCACTGTCACGTGCGCCACAAATGATTAGTCAGCTCGCGTGGAGCATCATTTTTTTATTTAACGGTAACTTTTACCGTTACTTCAGCCGTCGACGACGTTTACTAGCTAACATTACAGTCTGTTTCAAATGCTGTCATTAAGCCAAACCTTGTTTTAGACTTACTTGTTTTGGGGTGAGATTTAGCGCAGGCTTCGACTCTTGTGAGGTAAAATACTGAATTAATCTGTAAACCCGGCTGTGACTAAACCGTTAGCTAAATCAGGTTAGCTAGCTAGCTAATAACCGTCCGAGGTTGTTAAACTAAATAGGGTTGTCATATTGTTAACTAGCTAGAAAGCTAGCCCACTAGTTACCTAGTTAGCTAGCTAGCAAAGACGGGATCCCAGAAATACGTTGCAAACTTTCTCCTTTCACCTGTTTATTTTCCTGGCTGTGTTTATGTTATAGTGCAGGTTTTAGTGTGTAAAACTGGGAGTTTTGGTTGGATAGGTATAACGTTAATGAATAATATTTACTAACTATATACT
This sequence comes from Piaractus mesopotamicus, assembly GCA_023558415.1. Lineage (NCBI taxonomy): Eukaryota > Metazoa > Chordata > Actinopteri > Characiformes > Serrasalmidae > Piaractus > Piaractus mesopotamicus. The sequence goes on along the minus strand of JAILXH010231463.1, from coordinate 33,745 downwards.
TTGGTGGCAGTGCATAGCGATAATACTGGAGAATGAAGCCAAACGTTTGGAACATAAAGGATGTTTTGAATATCCCATCAACCTCAATGTAAGTTAAGTCTCCAGCTGAGTTTTACATCTTAGTCTGGCATTATGAGACTTACGTAGTTTGACCATTGGTGAGCGAACACTGTATATTATTGTTTATATGTGGTAACATATAGGCATCAGTGGTAATTCTGTTGCACTTGTTATGAACACTAGCATGCATTTCAACTTATTAATCATTTCATAGGGCAGCAAAATCTGGCAAGGGAGGTGCAACTAGTGACTACTCCAGTCTGACTGACTCCCAGCTTCTGTTTGGATCTCAGTTCTGGCCAGAGAACTCTCAAGGCTTTTCCCAGGAGTTAAGTGGACCGTTCAGAGGTTCTCAGCCAGCCTCACAGGAGGTACAATTTAACAACTCTTTAGGTTATCATAACTTGCTTCATGCTGTTCAGACTACTTATAGATGGATGTATTCAGTCTGCCTCCTCTCTGCTACTCTACTACATACAGCCATGCTTTAAGGTCTGCAGCTATCAGCTTAGCTTTTAGGTCTGAAACGATGTTCAATATTTCTAATTTAATTCACTTACTAATGTGTTTAGTTGCTATGAAGTTTTTCTTTCCAAATTACAAAAGAAGCTGGACTGTTGCTCTTGTACCTGTGTACTTTGGAATGTTTATATGACGCAAGAAACATTTTTTAGATTATCCTCATATGTTTTATCATTTTTCTTCCGTTGTTTAAATATTTTTAAGATGTTTTGGATAAGAGGGTCTGAATGTTAAAATGTAATATGGATCCTATTAAGCCATTTTCTAAACATTTATCTTTTCAGTAATATATTCCGCTGTACTTAAATATTGACAGATAAGTGAACTGAAGGTTTCGACCAGTTATCATTCCAAGCCCTTGTTGTTTGGAGATGGCAAAGCAGCAAACATCACTGGTGGTAAAACCTTGGGCATGTTAGACAGGTTTGAAGAGGAGAAAAGAAAGGCCAAAGAGAAGTACGTATATTTCTCACCTTACAGCCTGTTACTTTCTCTGTTTGTAGAAGTTAGGTTCCTTAATAGGAATTGTGAGAAAAAAAGGCTTGACACTGAAATGTTGTGATTCTGTATCTACTAGAAACAGGTGATTTAAGATATCATGAAAAGTAGTTTGAGAACTTAGAGGCATATTTGTGACCAGTGATAAAATGCCAGTATATGTCTTATACTTTCTTTAAACCAATTTTCCGCTGCTTCATTTAGTGAAATTGTCAGTCATGGATTCCGTCAGCTGCATGAAAGTCTGGAAAATGTAAGTGATAAAGGAAGAGGGACAAACTATTTGTTCAAGGTTTAATTTTTGTGAAATGACTTCTTATGCATGTTATAGTCATTTTAAGATTATTTTTAAAACTTTGTTCCAGATCAAAAAAACTATTTTAAACGTCATTGAGAGGAGCTGTGATTTCAATAAAAAGACTGTAGCTGAAGGAATCGACAGTCTTAGAAAAACAAGTAAATATCATTGTGCCAGTTATTATTTCTACTTTTCTATCATATATTTCCACTATCATATACTGATTCTAATGCTCAAACATAAGGGTAATTGTAGACCCCTGAGTAGTTGTTCTTTAGTCTGTGTTGCTTTTTTATATGCCAAATAATTATTTCCATTAAAATAATGTGGACTATAGTTCAGGATGATTTAGCCAACGTAAAGGAGAGCATAGCAGGTCAGGCAGAAGTGCTGGCGAATCTGCAGAACCAGACACATAGAGAGATGAAGGACAGTGAAGCTAAGGTGAGACAAAAAGCTGAGATATACTGAGAGTGAATGTGTGTTGCACATGAAAGGATTGTGTATTTCTTGCACACTTGGTTTCACAATTTTGAAAAAGTCATAGTTAATAATTGCTTAGTCATGATAGACTGCCTTTCCATTAATGGTAAGTGTTGCATCAGTGGCAAACACTCTAATGAGTAAGAGAAACTTAACTGTTGTCCAACTCTGTGCTCATTATTTTTTGTTATTTGTATTTTATTCTTACAACTGGGAAATTTTGGCTATTCTACACAGAAACTGTCCGCATACATTCTTAAAAGTGAAAAAGGGTTCTTTGAAACTACAATAGAATAGAAGAACCGTTTTTTGTTCCGCAAAGAGCCTTTTAAATTTTTTTCAAGCTTTTTGACACCTTTATTTTTAAGAGGGTAAGATGTCTCTCAGTTAGCAGTGGCAATTTGGGTTGGATGACTTGCTTCTAATATTAGCATAAAATACAACTTTTATTACTGTGATAAAAAAGGCTATTTCTTGTTGATGTACTCTGTCTTTATTATAGTGTATGATCAAGAAAGCATTAGATTGTTTGCCAGAAAATAGTAAAACAGTAATGTAAACATCACAAATTGGAATATTTTACCGTTTATATCCACACTCTGAAGGAGAATTCACTGTTTTCTTAGACCACATTGGCTGTAAAAGACTTGAGCTCACTCGTGCTCAGTCTGCAGCAGGATTTGGAATCTCTAAGAGAAGACCAGAGAAAGGAGCAGGGTGTGTTTGGAGAGCTTCAGTCTCTACTTGGCACAATAATGGCTGCTCAGTCATGTGGAGCTCTTCCTAGACCCATCAGAATGACTGACAACACGGTTCAGACATCACCTGGTCTTGTAGAGAAGTTCTGTGCCGTTTCAGAGGAAAAGCGTTTTTGTGAAAGCATGAGGCTGTGCGGTGGGACTCATTCAGAGGGAAGAGCAGACCAGAGTGTGTGTCTTGTTAAAGCGAAATCTCCAGAGAAGCTTAACACAGATGCATCTCTCCAGGTCTTATGTCCTGTGTCTGTTGACAAGCAGAAGCAACTGTTCAACAACACAGTGGCTGAGAAGTCCTACTGTACATGCTCAGTGATGACCACTGCTTCAAGCCCAGCAGTTACTACCACAGTCACTGCTGATCTTCAGAGAAGTTATATGGTTGGAGCCCCTATGCATGTGGAACGAGTGAAGCCTTTGGTTAATATGGAGAACAGGTTTACAACCTGGACTGAGGTGTCTAGACAGAAAAAAATGCCCAGGAGAGGACAGAGAAGCCAGCATTTCAGAAGGAAGAAGAGGGCTTTGATCTTACCACAGAGGAGACTGAATAACAGGATGGCTTCAGTTGACATTTTTGAGGATAACCAACACAGTGAAGAGCATGAAAATAGGGTGCCTCTATCAACAGTCAAAACTGTTCCAGAGAATCATCTACCATCTACAAAGCAGCAAGGCACAGCAGGACTGACAAATAGGAGTGGTTGTGGACAGCACCTGAATCCTTGGTCATGGTCCCAGGAGAGCAGCAGCTCCCAAATAATGGAGGAATACAAAAAGGCTGAACACGAAGCAGTGATGTCTGAGCACAAAACTACTATAGTGAGACAGACCGGCATCTGGCAGCTCTTTGATTTCATCAGTGACTCTGATTAATTCTCTAACTAACGCTCCTAATGCCCTCATAGGGCCTAACTGTTCAGAGAAAGGCTAAATGTATTTTAACAACGGCAAAACAAGTTCTTTTTGAAGGATTTCTATAGAATTTTGCATTTCTTTGAAACTTTGGTAATTTTCAGTTCATGTGGTTCCACAGTTCATGCTTCCAATGACTGTTCAAACCCACAAATCAATAAATTTAGAACAGCAAATGTGTACATTATCCAGTCTTGTTTTCATTATGTATAATTTTAGATGTATGTGGGTGTTTAGAAAAATGTATTTACATTTACAAAACTTGACTTGTTTAATAGCTTCATTTGTTTTTACCCAGGCGCTTATAAGGTTTTATACATGATTTTCCAAAAAAGATTTCTGTCTGTAGTACTGTCATTGTATTTACCTTCAAGCCAAAGTAAAATAAGTGACATAGAAATAATCTTTGTATGATTATATTTTCAAAATACAGTACAAACCTGTCCTCTATTGCATTAGTTAAATCAAAGGTTCAAGAGTACAAATTTTATAAGGTGCATAAACAGCATCTTTATAATACATTAAAGGGGAAGTCCACCAATTCAAAATTTCTACATCAAACTTTGATAAGTAAACAGTCATTCAGAATAGTTTGTTGTGAAAAGGTACATATTAGAGAATCTTAGTGACATACCAGTTTATTTACAGTGGTGATAATAGGAATCAGGGTTCACAGTGTTTACAGTACAGTATAGCCATTTTATTTACTATCCAAAACAACCAGTGAACCTACATGTCTTCTGATTCTTCATATGTAATATTGATCATGGTTAAATAATGATAAATCTAAAAAAAAAAAGTTTTGCTTTAGAACGCCCTGCATGTACTATTTTAAAACAATTGTAAAATGATATACATCGGGCATCAAGCAACATATTCGTAATCATTTAATGTAAAGGCTTTCTGAGAGTCAGTATTACATGCATCAGATGTTCCTATGACCACCACTGTGAACAGTTCTGACTTGGTAAGTTACTCTAGGACTGAGCATTTCACATCAAACCACTCTGAATGACTGTTTAATCATGTAGAAATTTTGAAAAGTCAGTCTCCTTTAATGACTGAAGAACTATTTCATATTATATTTAATACATCTTTTTCAAGCAGGAGTTAAATGAGTGAGATTCAGTGTAATTTGTTACATTCTCACTGTCGAACAGCTCTTTAAACACTGTATCTAAACAAGTAAACAGAACAGTATCAGCAGTTTGACATCATTTTAAGAATAACTCATTAACTCAAACAATATACTGACAGCTTTCATACATAAGATCAAAATGTCCAACTTCAGCTATGATGCTGAATACAGCTGAGAAGATTTCGTAGCTCAAAAGTGCGCCATATCCAATTTCTGACAGCGTCTTCTTTTGTCAGACATGAATGTTTTTTGTTATTCATCCACTAAGTCAGCAGGAGGGGGCATGAGTCCTCGGGGGTTAAGGTTTGCCACCAGACACACATCATAACTGTCATGCATTATGGCCTGTTTGACCATCACAGTCCATTCATTCTCAAATGGATCCAACTGCAGGATGTCCTTGGTGATAATGTCATGCCGATCTGGGGAGAAGTTTATGGTTATAGATATGGTATGTAAATATTCACATCTGAAGTGGCATTTTCAAAATATATATTTGAATTTAAGTTGATTTCTGGGTACAGAGATGTTGGACGTTTAATCCCACGTTGATGAGAATCAAATTTATATCATTCCTCTCTCAAAAGAGGTATCACTCTATGAAGAGCATTAGTTTATTGTATATTTACCTGCGCCTTTATAATATCCACAGACATATAGTTTTCCGTCCACTACACCAGCATTCGATGCGTTGCTTCGCAGTGACAGAAGGGGCCAGGGTAAAGGAGGGCCATCTCTCCAGAAATCTCCATCTGGGTTGTAGATCTCTACTGCATCAAGACAGCGACGTGACTGCCCACGATCCACACCCTCACACCCAATACCACCTATAAAGGCAGATACAAAGCTTTATGTAGACATCACATAACCAGATTTGCAGGCCTAATGCACTTATAGGAGTAAGAGTTAATCTGATATCTACATTATGACTTACAAAATGAACTGAAACAATTATGTGAACATAGTGAAAGGTGGAAATGTATTGTTTCAACCTAGCATGGCATTGCTTATAAAGTACTTGCTTATCTGTAACATTTAGCCTTTTGTGAGACTAAAAAAGCAGCTGCATGTTGCATAACATAAAAATCTTATGACATCATCATAATATGAGCAAACCACATTCTGCCAAAGCTATTGCACAGTTTCACACTACCATTTTACCATTATTTCACAAGTCAATATGTCATAATACTGAAAAAACATGTGTTTTGTTGTTTTACTGCTTATGCTGTTTTGATGGTAGTTCTCCAATTAAAAATGGGATGAGTCAAAGACACTGTATTCCTTTAATATTAAATGTCCTGTTTCTCCTCACCTATAACATAGATTTCTCCACTGAGGGCAACTGCACTGCAGCGATATTTGGAATATTTCATAGGACAGAGTTCACTCCACTTGTTGGTCTCTGGGTCATACTCCAGAAGGCGGTTACTCATACGGTCAGGCTCCTCATCTGTGCGGTATGTCTGTCATTCGTGAGACGAGTCCAAACAGGTGCAGTTGGGGTGAGCAAAGAAAGAGAGAGAAACAGAGTAGGGTTACACACTGACACAATTACTGTGTTCCTCTCTCTATATGATCTTTTTTCCTCTATCTTGTGCAATAGTGCATTGTTAACAATGTCATCCTGCACTGCACATTGTAGTGCTTTCTCTGCATTAAAGCACCTGCCTTTAAACTAAATTACAGCTATTTCAGATGTGTTGAAACAGGGAAAACACAAAACCCTTCCCTTTGTCTTTTACCTGTGGGGTCCGTCCTCCAAGCACATAGAGACAATTTTTCATCCTAACTACACTGTGATAGGCCAAGGGCATTGGCAGAGGAGCAGCACTGCGCCAAGGACCGCCCTGTAAGGACCAGCGGTCAACACTGTTGGTGATGAGGTATTGGTTCTTTAGCTTCATCTGACCTCCGATTAGGTACAGGTTATCACCCAGAGAACTCAGTCCATATGAATCGCGATATTCTGCTGAAGTCAAGTGCTTCCAACTTCCCTGAGCTTCCTGATTATACCTAAGAAATGAAGTAAACAAGATTTAAAGAATCGTTATATTTCCTTTGCAGTAAAATATCTCTTTCTTGCTTTGGCATACTTGATTAAACACAGCAGCTTGGTAATTATTTGATGTGTCGAACAAGGAAGAGTATAAGCAGAGATATTGAATTGCACAGCGCAATACAGTTGGCTCTTCCTAATGTGGAGAAAGCTCACGTTTTCACTTAAGTTTTACCTCTCAATGGGAATGCCATATTCTCTCTATACTTACTATCAACCTAATACTTGTTTTCAATGTCATTTTCAATGTCATGCTATTTTGAACAGATATATAATTAAAAATGGCAAACCTCTTAACATGTAGTCTTGTACTAACAAAATAACAACCTAAGTGTTATTTTTTTCAAGGTTTGATGGAGACAAATGGCAATTAAAATATTTAAGGCCTTCTGTCCCAGAGCCTTACTTGAAAATCTCAACATTCCTCTCCTTCTGTCTTGCCATCCTTCGTGCTCCTAATTCTCCTGCCACAATGATTTCATTCCCTTCAGTGACGACCCCAGCACAGACATATCCAAGGGCATCACCATAGCGAGGGGAGGTGATGTAAAATGTGCGACCAGTGTTGGGGGCATAGCAGAAACTGCGGTCCAAATAGCTACCATAGCGTGACCGTATTCCTCCTGTGTCATTGCCGATACAGAGCAGTAGATCAGTAGTCTCCATACCATAGCGTAGCTTCAGTCGGCGAGGTGCAGCATCTGGATGCATTCCTGCTGCTTCCATCGCATCTTCCATCATCTGTAGACATTCTGCATCAGCCAGCAGGGCTGTGTTGCGCTTCAAGGTCTCCTTCAGGTAACTCACACTCACCAGTGAAAGACGTACCTTCGTCAAAAGTTCAGGGAGATGTTGGACACGGTTTTCTTCTTCTAGCCCTGGACCAACTGAATGATGTTTCACCCATCGCATCACCATGTCAAGAATGGTCTCCTCCCGGGTTACATTCAGTTCATCTGAAGTCAGCAGTGCTCCTAGCTGGTGAGCCTCCAGCTCCAACACTTCGTCGCTCAGACACACCTCAGTGAAGTGTTGCCTGAGGTAACGCTGAGCCTGATCAGCCAACTCCTCAGCTCCCAGGTCCCGGGCATAGTAATAGATGCCGAGGCAGTTGGAAGCATCCATTTTGTCAGTCATGTAGACCTGGCAACGTCCAAAAACATCATCCATTTGCAGTAGAAAGGCAGCAACAGAGATACCTTGCACATTGTCAGTGGTCAGTGGGAGCTTGGAGCTGTACATGTATTCCAACAAGAGGGCTAAACTTTGAGCCGGCATGTCCCTCAGAACCACCTGTCGGTTGGCACTCTCACGCAGGCCACAGGTGAACATAACACGGAAGTAAGGACTGAATGCAGCAAGGACAGAGCGGTGACACGGAAAACTGATGCCTTCAGCAACTAGCACCACATCTGTCAACTGTTCAGCCTCTCGCATGCGATTCAACTGGTCCAACAGCACCAGACCATGCTTAGCTCTCAGATCCATTTTGCTTGTTTATGAGGATTGTGTTTCTTTTAAAAATCTAAGAACTTCACTGAGTTTTCCTTTAGCCCAAGGACATTCTGGAGGTGATCATTTCAAAATGGTAGGGAAGGTTCATCTGGCAAAACACAAAGACACACAAGCTCAGCTAGTGCAGTTTGTTGACAACAGTGTGACTATTTTAGTGCATGCTGTTTACATGTCAAAACACAGATGGTAACCCATTAAATAACACAATGTTAGGGACTCTTTTCATGCATAATTATAAAATGTATTTGTAAAGCACTTTTACCAGGTCTAGAAAAGCAAAACTGCAACAAATGCCACGAGCACTCAATACGTACCGACACACAACAAGCCCACCAGTTAAATATGGATCACAGTCACTGCTGTTTCAATTTCAGTATTGACTGCTGAGAGAGACGTGCCAGTGCTGTGGGTTAGATTAGCACATGCATTGATGAGTCGTACCAGATCACTGGCCTACTGTGGTTTTTGCCCTCAGGAGACAAGCCGTCCATTACCCTCGCGTCACACACAGACACACACACGTTACGCCTCTGACAGTAAAGGGAGGAGGAGAGAGTGCAAGAGAAATCTGTTTACTCAACCCCTTTATGCCCCGTGCTAAGCAACATAGCTAAGAATAGACCATGATGTGTCAAATGCCCAATGGGGGATAACAGGAAAGAAACTGAAAGATATGTTCTAAAAATACTTGAAAGTAAGTTTCTAGATAAATTGCAGA
>JAILXH010231396.1:16303-27840 GCA_023558415.1 Piaractus mesopotamicus | reverse complement strand
TCCACTGTTTACAAAAATCATCATGGCCTTGCTGAGTCATGGGATATATGTTGCTTGACTCGAAAGGCAGGCCAAGGCTAACCAAGAGCGAGAAAAGATACATTTCTGAATGTTCTTCGGCCTGGTGGAGCAGCCCAGACATGCTGCTCATGGACCCCACTTGAAAACCATTAACGAGGGTAACAATGGCCAGAGCACACCTGCTTTCTCTCTTCCACTTCTCATCTTTTTGCCTAAAACGACAGCTTAATGAGAGCTGACTGATTACAAACCAGCCACACAAGGCATCCAGGCATGAAGAAGAGGAGAACTAGGGTCATTCTGTCAAGTGATGAGATCTAGTAATGCCAATACCAGTCATTACCTACCTTCTCCAAGGCTGACCTCTTTGATCTATGGGTGTCCGGCTCAGGTCCTGGAGGGCCTTAAACTAACAGTATGCTTTAAACAAAGCAAAACTACATCGTTTGTCCAAAAAAACATTTTGATATTTGAATATCCGCAAGAGTTAATGAATGGATATCTGGTTAACCACAATAAAAAACTACTTTGGCTAAAATGAAAATAGTGCTGGAGCTTTTTTAGGCGATAGCACTGATTTTAAGAGGCTAAAATATTAGAAATATTGGATGAGTAACAGAGGCTGCCACTTCAGATAAGTTAAAAATTACAGCTAATTGGTATAACTGGCTCTTCATCTTACAAAAGGTCTTTACAGTTCAGTGGATAATGAGTCAGTATGTTAGTTTGAGTACCTGTTAAGTAACAGGTTACCTGTAGTTTGAGCTCATCTGAGGCAGTCTCAGTTATGTTCCCCATCTAACACAAAAATTTCTAAATAACAAAACGTTTTAAGATTCCTCCGCATGAAGCTACGTTTTTGTGCAACACCAGTGCTGTCTCTTAAAAAGATAAGCCTCTTCCCTACATTTCTCTTCTTAGCGCTGTGCTTTTCCTTCTATACGGCCAACAGGATGTCCACGATTGAACTTTCACTGATACTAGAATATCAAAATTGCTGGAATGCATATCCCCAGTATATTTACTACCTGTCCTTTGATTTCATTTACTTCGTTTGGCGTTCTAAATACTGCCAGCTATAGGCTGTCACAGTATTGCATTTCTCTGCTTTACCAGCAGTTATTTACCATGCTTTTTTCGCAAATTTCCCCGTTGTGGGATTAATAAAGGATTATCTTATCTTATCTTTTTTAGGTGTGCTTGACCAAAGAAATCAGCAGGTATTTTTGGACTCTAGCCAGAATTGGACACCCCAGTCTAATGCTAGTTTACTATGCTGTGCTATAGTCTACTCAGGGTGTGACTTGGTAAGAGCAGATTCATTACTGCAGGTAAAAGCAGTGACTCCCTTCCTAGTTTCCTAGTTCACTGCTGGTCTTGTGCTGGAGCTCAGCTGAGACTCCAATTACCAGAGCAGCGGTCATTGAGGTTAGGGAGACATGAAGTGTCCCTGAGCTGTAAAGGGGGAGGGGAGGTGCGGGCAGACAAGAACATCACCTTCACGTTACCACATCACTGAAGAACAATCAGCCCTGGCCCCAGGTCTCGGGTGAAGAGTTCAACAGGGTGAAAGGAGTTTGTGGTTGGGGGGGGGAGAAAGAGGAAATCAACTCAAGTCACAAATGTACTTCTCACACTTTCATGTGAGACGCGAAGCAAACGTGGCAAGTGGCAGCAACACCCAGGTAGCAACATTTGTGCTTCATGTGAAACTGAAGGAGGGAAATCCTGAGAATATAAAGAATTTATGAACATGACCCAACCTTTTCAACAATTAACAATTTAACAATTTGTTGGCAACAACTTGCAGTTAATTCCACTCCCAAACCAACTGACTGCACGTCTGCGCTAACGAGTATTATTCGCATTCTGGAAAAATTTCACATGGAGAAGCGGCCTATTCAGAAATTTAAAAGGGGTGCCTACATGTTGCCGGCTCCACTGCCACATCAACAACACCTACCTTCCTCTGTTGAGCACCATGTAGCAATCTGCTCCCCCCAGGTCTTGGCTCTAAACAGAGTAAACACTAATGTCGAGAGCAGAAAACACCAATTACAGCACACCCTGCCTGCCGCCATCAACAAACATCCTTTCATTTCCTTTCGCACACATTCAGAAACAAGGAGCCATGCTAAAAGCCGCCACTCCTTTACGCTAATCCCCCCGTTAGCCTCGTCACCGTTAGAGGCCGGTCTGCTGGGAAAAGAGACGGCGAGCAGGAACCTATAAGGAGAGGCAGCTGAGAAATACAGGTAAAGATATACATGGGATGCAATTCCTGCATGAGTACATAAATAAACAGAAAACCTGATTCTCCCTCCAAGCCTGGACTACACCTAGAGAGGCCACGGTCGGACATCTGGTTCCTGTTTAGTTGATAAATCCAGTAATGTTGAGTTGGCTGCTTTTTAGGTTATTGTTCAAAGCATTGTCCGGCCATCCCACAGACAGAACCAGCAATCACGCCTACTGCTTTGTCTCTATAATCATTTCTCTACTAAAATTAGTCTTTAATATAAATGTTTGTTAAGCTCGCACTTTATATAAATCTTCATGCATATTCAGGCTGGCCATTTTGAGACTCTTTTCAGCTAAATGGCAAATAAATCTGCATTTCTTTGAACAAGAATGTCTTTTACAAAGCAGATATAAGGCATTGAAAAAGACGTTCCAGATTTTATTTGAAGCTTGTAACAGACATCACATATTTTACTGTGTAACCTCTGTGACAGAGCCCTGGCACAGCGCTGCTGCTGCTGTTTTCTATTTCTAACTTCTGACTGAAACACTTTTTTCAAGCTACCACTCAAGGCCTAGAAGGACATTTCTTCCACCCTTTATAAATCAAAACATGACTGGTTGATTCCTCTGTCAGTTCCTAATTATATTAGTGGTTAATCTGACGAGTTGGGCCTTCAGTTTAGCTTCTGAAGATCTAATCAATGGGAGAGCTCACTTGATTGTATCTACCTAGATAACTAGATGGAGGGGAAAAAAGAACCTAATTGGATCATTTTTGTTCAGACATTTAACACTTTTTTCTAGCTAAAAAATTAATTAGAATTGAAATAAATGCTACAATACTTGCAGTGTTTCAATACAACCAGCATGATGAAACTATTTTTTTTTTATTTCACAGAAATCATTAGGCCTTCTCTGAAGGCCTAAAAAGTCCTGAACGTTCCTCCCTGATTGATACCAATGCTGACCTTGACATACTTAAGCATAAAATATGCACAATGAGATCAAAGTAAACAGATGCAGAAACTTTGCAGAGAGGATGCAGTGTTTAGTTTCACTGTTATATTCTGGAAGTTTACCTTCTGTAGACCAGAATTAGAACATACTGACTCATCTGGAACAAGGGCTAACTAGTCATCATCACAGCACCAAACATCATTCAAATATCAGCAGCAAACAGACACCCGAGTCCTGTCCCACAAAGCACATTCAACTTCAATGGTTTCAAGCTTCACAAAACCTAACGAACATTATCGCAGTTAACTTATTTTAAAACCGTGTTAGCTTTTAAAGATGGTCCAACTTTCTCTGCTAACCCAGGTTTAGATACTGAAGCTATGATCAATCTTTGTGCACGAGCACTTAAAACTGTGACATTTATGACAAACATCCAATCGTGTGAAATATGAGCAGGAGTTCAGTGGCCTGTTTTACAAAGAAGGAAAAAGAAAAGGAAAGTAAATCATTTAAAATGGTGAAAAGCAATGCCGTTGCGGCTGCCGTTGTGTTAGTGCTTACTGGAGCTACACTCCTTTTATATCCATCATTTACTGACGTTACAAATGTCATGTTACCTGAAAACCTCTGTCAGAGGGCGGTCCCTGATTGGTCAGAAGCTTGGCATCAATTTGACCAAGAGCTGACAAGGCTGGACAATATTTATCATTACAGAAATAAATTATTGTCAATACTGAAAAAACACTGAACAACTGCATGTGTCATTACAAAGAGTGGACATTTAGCTCTGTTTACTTACATTTAACATAGTACAACATGTGAAACATTAAATAAAAAACTGTATTCATAGCTTTGATATTTTTAAATATGGCACTACTGGTTCTTTTTCATCTGTTTCAACTTATCAGATGTCAGAAAAAGTCAATTGTGAAAAGTTCTAAAAAAGAACCAAAAGACATTGAGATATTATGTTTTTGCCACATAACCCACCATTATTTATGACCCGAAAATCTAAACCTGACCTGTCCTGGAGCAGGATAGACATGCAGCAAAAGTTGTCATGGTAAAAAGCCTGATAAAAAGCGAATCTACAGAATCCAGAGGTAACCCGAACTCAGCTTGAAGTTAGCTGAGTAAGCAATCTTGGATGGTGATCTCAAGCCACTGTTTGACAATACTAATTGGTGTACTGAAATAATCACGTGTCCTCATAAGGGAACTGCTTTGAGCAACCATCCAATTCGCAAAATTCACAATTTACAATACTAAGTGCCTCGCTGTAAGCAAGCACAAGAAAGAAAACACGGCAAACTGCTTAGAAGGACCTTTCAAGTAACTAAAATAACTTTCTGAATTTCTCCATTTCTGAAAGGGATTGGGACAGAGCAAAAACAGAACAATACTGAAAGTGTTTCATCAAAGATTCCTGGAATCACCCCAAACTATTAGAACCAGGAACGAATATTCTGTGTCCTTCAGTTTAATTAATCCACTGGGCCGAGAGCCTACACCTGCACACTCTCTCCCTCTGTTGAATGAACTTTCACTGATACAGCCATTATTCTCGCTCTTAACAAAATATTCCCTTATCATTCGTTGATGAACTTCAGCTACACCCAACAGGCTGCTTATGAATCACTGTCATTCAGGAGTTGTGGAGGATTTTGTGCATTTGTGGTCAGGGTGTCGGTGAGAGGAGACCGATCTGTGGTGTGACCTGCTGTTCAACTTGTCAAAGTGATGAGGTTCAGCCTTGTTACTTCCAGTCCAACTGGGATAAAGAACTCAACAGGGACGAGCTCTCATAAAGCCCTGTAGCGCAGAGGATTTCGTAAGATGCTAGCATGACTTTTAACACCCTAAGAGTTAAGATGACGTTAGTGCTAAAACGCTTTTAGGAACTGGGCCAGGAGCCAGAAAGAAAGGGTCAGAAAAAGAGAGAAGCTTGTACTGCCTTCTCATTAACACCCGATCTAACAAAATAAATGCAAGAATGACTGCACAAACTCGACTTCTCCATAACTCTGTTTCCCATGGAAGAAGATACGCACATCGCATTTTGAGAGATTAGTTTGAGAATGCGCTGGGATGGAGTTTAAGGCATGCCCTATACACGGCTTCAGAATAGCCCCTGTGTGACCTCGCATTCTGCAATTTTCTCCAATCTCTCACTCAAGCCCTGATGCAGATGTGATCCAGGCAAATCCACATGTTCCTGCTCCAGCCACTGACTTCCCACTGTCGGTAAAAGCTAACATGTACATTTGACCCCTGCCTGATGTCTTGTGCCAAAACAAGAGCTTTAGTTGTGAAGCAATAACGCTCCAGATAAAGTCTTTGAGTTGTTTTTGTAGAGGAGCTCTGAGACCAATTCACAGAATCTTATGTTCCACAATTTTTTTTGGTAAAGGAAGAAATGCTAGATACATGTCCTGGTTTATCAACTATTTGGGGCAGGAAAAAAAGGTGTCAAATTATATTGATTTTTTCCAAATTTTTGCAAAAATCACTGAGATGTAAGTGAAGTCATTCAAAGGGGTTTAATGAGAAATAGTTCCCTGTAGAGAAGCTTACTAGGAGTTTCCAGGGGTCACAGTCTTTTGTCACAAAACATATATATATGTTAACAGTGGCAAAACAGTGGTAAAGCCAAAAAAACAATTGTCTTCAGTTACTATTTCACCTTACAATGCCCTGCATCTACCACTCTGACATGAATGTAGAAAAAAAATAAATAAATATATAGATTTTAGGCCAAAATCTTGTGTCAAAACAATTGTACAACAGAGTCTCAAGCATCAGGCAATGGATTCAGAACCATTTCATGCAATCGTTTTCCGTAAAGTAGCTTTTAAAGGCATTAAACATCTCAAACCACTCTGAATGACTTTGTTTATATCTTAACGACTTGATTATGTAGACATTTTGAAAAAAGGAGTAATTCCACTTTAAATTCCGCTAGCAGCAACAGAAAAGTAGAAGCAAGGCTTGGGTTCCCCTTCCAGAAAGAACTGTAAAATCACTTGCAGAGACACTGAATTGTCTCCAAAAGCCACAGCAGTCATTCATCAGCGTGTTCAACTGAAATCATTGTGGGTTAAGCTCACAGTTTTTGGAAAACTGGGGCGAGGCTGACGGTTAAGGCTTCCCTCTTCAGGAGAGGCTCTCCTGCTCTCCTCTAGTCAAATGTTCCAGACAGCGGTAGAAAGGTGGCTAGAGCGAATATGACTTTTAAAGTGGTTGTTGCTTTGCCACCAACCATAAATTCCCTCTTTCAGACCTGGCACATGGTGATGAGAAGCTCAGTTAAGAACAAAGACAATGGGTTCTTCTCCAATAGTGAATCTCTTTCATACATATTTACTCATTTTGCAGAAAATCCTGTCTCTTGCAGTCAATGAACAGCACAATGATGCAGGTAAAGAAAGAACCTGATCAATAACCACACTGTAAACACACAGTGCTTATCACCATTCATAGGCTTCATCACAGGGGAGCTTAGTCATGACACAGCTGTTTACACTGAGGTAGAATCCTGATAACTGTGTGTGTGTAGTCATCCAGGTCAGTCCAATTCCATTCTAGTCAAATTGGCCTGTGGCCTTCATGAGACTGGACAGGCATGAAAAAGTAAACATCTTGCAGAACTCCTTTTTTAGCCTTTATGTAACTCCTTTGAGTTAAAAAAAAAGGTTAAAAATCACTGGTCCTGGTAAGATCTTAAAAATGTGCATGTTTAACTTCAGCAAGCATGAGGAACAGAAGAGGAACCACCGCAGATGACGACATCTGGGTCAGATGTGTACAAGGCAGCAAACATAACAGAGGAAATCATGAGACTTTGCTATTTACTTCAAATGAACCTACCTTTCTTTGAAATGTATACTTACTGAAAGCTCAGTCTATCATTACAGGGATGCATAATGAAAAGGATCTAAATAAGACAAAGCACAAAGCGGATGGTGACGCGCTCCGAGGGGGACTGAAGTCAGAGGTTTAGTGCAGCTAGCTTATCAAACTGAATATTTCAGGATTATTCTGGAATGTTTCCAAACACAGTACAAGACGCCGATCTGCATAATTTAAAACCACACAGGACATTTACAGGCCAGTATTCTACGCCTTTAAAAAAAATTTAAAAAAAAGGCTGATGCATAATTTATGCAGATGTCACAGAAAAACATTCAGGGTATTTTGGCAGAGGTGTCTAGTGGGAGTTGTTCACATCATTTTCCTCTCGTGTTCTTGATCGGTAGTGCCACAAACTAAGAAAACAAACCCACGTCCAACTGGGTAAAATCTCAGGGTAGAGCATCAACAACGGCTTCCTGTTATCTTCTACTCTTAAATATTAACGCGAGCCGAGCAAAGAAGGAACTACTTCTAATTCACAGTTAAACCACCATGTCCTACATATTATTCTTGTTTAAGGCCCACTTATAAGGTTGGTGTGGTTTAACATACCATAATTTATTATATGCCTATTGTTCATCCACTCTTTACCCCTTACAATTACACAGGATGATTTTTTTTTTAGTGTGCCTTTAAGATTGATATGTAAATTACCTGACATGTTCCGATTGGCTACCCTGTATCGTGGTTCATTTAATCAGTAGGAATGGGCGGAGCTAAAAACTGCCGCAGATTCAATGGTCTGAAACGTGCTGGTTTGTGTGACCTCACAAAAACAGGGCACTCAAACAGGCTGTTTTTGGTGCTTAGTTTGCGTATATGGACCGTATGGACTGAGGGGTGAACAATGTGTTTTGAAACTAACCATGTTTACGTACTACATTAAACTCTCAAAAAACAATTCAGTTTTCCATGATATGGGCCCTTAAAAGCACTGGTGAATTAAAATATTTCTATAATAGGTTCAAATTACAAGAATGTAAAATGAGACACGTTTGTGTAACAATGTATATAACCTGGGCTGCTTAAAAGTGGGCTGGATTCAATTAACAATTAACAAAACAAAACAAGTAAAAAAAATAATAATAATAAAAAAAAAAAGCATCAAAAACTAAAACAAATCTTCCTGAAGAATTCTGAGCCAGGGAACCCCATCCCAAGAGGCACAGGCATAAAATAGAGGCCCTAGTCTGAAGACAATGGACAGAGATCACAACCCACATTACCTCATTATTTCATACAATGTAATGACCTGAAGCATCAGCCTCGTTAGAAGGGCCCTCAGTGTGATCCAGCCGCCGGATGTAGCATGTTTATAGCATATTCACATATCAACACATCGTCCTGCTTTGGTAATATCGCACCTATTACACGACAAATGTCATCTGAATGGTGCATTAGCAGACTGCTCTGAGAGAACGGCACAGCAAGGCTCTGAGGGGAACAGGCTGCCAAAAAACGGACAGAATAAATATCGCTGCACGACGCGTTGTCAGAAATGAGCATCGGCCTAGCGAGCATCACCCACAAGCAGCAGCAGCAACAGCAGCAGCCGATTAGTCCAGGCTTAAATGCTGCCAGGATACCATTAATAACCTGTGAATGCTTTGTTTCTGCCCTTTATCTCGTAAACAGACACAATTCTCCGACATTACTGAGACCTACGTGCCTGTATTCTCAGTCAGCTAATTCACAGGCAGGACGGTTTCCATTGTAAACAACCGGAACAGGTAAACGTGTGGGCGAAGCCAAATGGAGGCGTTTACAGGAGGGCAGAGGCGTCGCTAAAGAGCCGCAAGCGGAGGCATTTCTAGCTCCATCCTTTCTTTAACCACCCTCAAGCAGCCTAAAGCACCCATAAAGAAGCAGAGCCCCTCTCACCATAAAGAAACAGAGCCCCCCTCTCACTGACTGAAGCCTGAAGCCAGGCCATCCAGGTAGCTCACTGAAAGCTGCAGTCTTGCTGAAATCTGTACGAAACTCTGCACAACGAATTTCCATGAACTATATTCCACGTAAATGCCAATATAAGCCCCTAAGGCTGCCACATTTCACTCACCCTCAACGGCTCCGCCAGGAACCAGTACCTCCGCGGTGAGGCAGAATCCAAAGGCGAGCAGTCCGACAGCCAGCATGTTCTCCCGGCGCGGTGACACCGCCAGCACCGCTAATGGAAACTCAGGAGGAGGAGAAGGTGGGTGTGCAGGGCTGGAGACGAACACCTCATCAAATCCTCCTGCGTCGAGCCTTCGGTCCCTCCGCCGGCCAGCACAAGGTAAAGAAAGGCTCTAAATTCGCGCAGGACGTCTCGAACCGAGGAGGGAAAGGGTATTTTCCAGCTTCTCCAGCCTACAGAGCCTGCAGAGGCGACGCGCTCAGGGGCCGCGCGCTCATGTACGGTATGTTGGCGACGGTCGACCAGCACTTCAATCGGAGCAGAGAAACTGGCTGTAAAATAAAAATAAAAATAAAATCAGGACCGGTCACTCTCTGCTCTGCAGTGGCACCGGCTGAACGCGAGTCCGCGGTTAAAAAGAAGCGTGGAGTGGGCTTGAGCAGCGAGCGGGGGTCGCTCCCATAAAAGAAAAAAAGAAAAAAGAAAATAAAAGGCTCCTTTCTCTGCCGCGTCCCGCCGCCTGCGATGCTGCTGCTGCTGGTTCGTGCTTGGTGTGTGTGAATGTGAATGTGCATGAGTGAGTGAGTGAGAGAGAGTGTGTGTGTGTGTGTGTGAGAAACTGAGCGAGTGTGTGCGCGCGAGCCTCTCCACAGCACCCTGCTCAATGACGTCACTGTGAGAGCTGCGCTGCGTAGTGCTCATGCGC
Organism: Piaractus mesopotamicus; assembly: GCA_023558415.1. Classification (NCBI taxonomy): domain Eukaryota; kingdom Metazoa; phylum Chordata; class Actinopteri; order Characiformes; family Serrasalmidae; genus Piaractus; species Piaractus mesopotamicus. Next base: position 17,884 of record JAILXH010231396.1, on the reverse strand, counting down.
GTTCGTTTCTATTTCTACGACTTTTCGATTTTCTTTGCAAGGAAATCAAATGCGACTTTTAACTCAAGGCTGCGCGCTGCTTCTCATCTCATAAGATACCCGGATATTGAGTGGTATGTAAATATTAATATTTTATTGGGAAAATATTATGTACAGATGCAAATATTTTGCAACCTGACTCTTTTCTTAATGGATTTGGCCTTACTATAAAGTACTCTGACCGTTAAAGCCGAAAAACTGTTCAAATCTATGATGATATTATAAATACCTCATAATTCCTTTCTTTTTCTACATGTTATGCAGTTATTTATATATTTAGTGTATTTTATAGTATGTATTAATTTCATTCCCATTTCTTTATTTTCTGTCATTTGACGTATTTTTGTAAATCGATAACTGGCAATAAAAGAAATATTTACTGCGCATGCGCCGTCAGTTTCCCGCCCTCCCCTCTGTTTCTCCATCAGTGGAGGGGAAACTGCTCTATTTTCCGCCATTTTGGCTCTTAGAAACTGTCATTGTCACCAAAATGTTGATTTTATTGTGTTTAATTCGCATAATGTGGATGCAGGTGGTCAGAGTGTTGTATTTTTTGTAAAAAGTATGTGAATGACCCAGTTTTACAATAATCTGTAATTATAAATGTGATAACTGAAGTAGAAAATACAATAATTATACATTATAAATCCTTTAAATTAACAATAATTTTAAAATATTGTAGTAACGACTGTAGTCTACTACACAATATTGCATAATTATGAAATATACATAATTATTAAATATTACTCCAAGACAGTACTGCAGGAATACTGAAGGGGGTGAAAATATGGATTATATTAGAAGTATTATAGCACTAATACAACTCTTATTTGTAAGGAAACAATGTGTTCAAGAGATGATAATCTAAATATATTCTTTGTCACGTCACATAATAATCTAAATACATTCTATATCACATTTAATCATACAGGGCTTGTGTTCGGTATCTTTTACATATAGGACAAATAGCACCTTTGATTGTATATATTTGATTTTTTGCCTAGTATGTTTTATGTGTAGTTGTAGTTACTGTGCTAAAAATATAGATTTTATGAATTTCATTGCATTTGTAACCCTACAGAAATAAATGTTATGTTATGCACCCAAGTAGATCTACAATCTTTAAAAAGATGGTTCTTTTTCTTTAGTAAAGAAAATGGTTCTATACAGATCCATGAACACTCAAAAACTCTTTGCATGGTTAAAAGGTTCTTAGCATTGTGGGAGCGTTCTTCAGATTGATGGAGAATGTGCTGTAGATGGTTCTGTATAGAACCTGAAAAGGGTTCCACTATTGTAATAAGCCAAAGACCCCTTTTTTGGTACTTCATAGACCTCTTTTTGCTAAAAGCGTAGACCCAGTATGGTGTGTGTGTGTGTGTGTATATATATATGTATGTGGGGTTTATGTCAGCAGATACATGCATGAAAAATATCAGATATCGGCCCACATAATCCATATCAGCACATTTGTAATTCAGACCATTTACAACATTCTTTTATGCTTGAGTCGCTCTGGTTTTGGCAGTTTCAGCTCCTATT
>JAILXH010231387.1:39579-49836 GCA_023558415.1 Piaractus mesopotamicus | reverse complement strand
TCGGATTGGCAAAAATCTTTGCATGTAAACACAGACAGAAGTTAGAAAACAACTGTTGTTGTTTTCAGAAAACCAGGTTGTGTTAAAGGGAATAAGTTCCCTGCTTTCTTTCATTATTTAGTTCCAACCCAACTGATGAAAATGCATCAGTTTTACATTCTGTATTGATACAATATGATTCTGAAATCTAATGACTCTGGAAAGTGATCATGATCCACTGCTATCTTAAATATTTGCAAGATATTTGTGATTATGTGATTATATAATGATTGTTGATGTTGGGGGGGTAAGAAAATTGTTGAATGGTGTGATTATTGCAATGATTGATAAAGACTAGAGCTGGTAGGATGACCAGGACACCAGCATTTTTTAGTACATGAACAAAAGTTCAGTAAAAGCTTTTGTGGGAATTTTTCATAAAAAAGGGAGTAACCTCCTAATTCCCATACATTCTACTTCTTATGACTTTAGGTTGTTTTACATCGAGTTTAATAGCCCATATGATTTAATCAGAACATCTGCAATCATGGAGATAAGAGTGATGAGATTAGTTCCAACACCTCAGCTGGTGGTGAAACCATGCACGTCCTGCGTAGGGATGAGTGGGGTTATTTGAATTTTAGCATTTTAGTATTTGTTTATTTAATCAGGTAGGCTAGTCGTATGTTGCTTAAAGTAAAAAATAAGCGTAATATTCTGTAATTTAATAGGTTTTTTTTTACACAGTCTTTGCTTAGAGGATGTGTTAACTTATTTCCACTTGAAAAAACAAAAAATTTACTAAAGCTTTTCAGACTTTTGCATACGCCTGTTAACAAGCTAGTATTTTAAATATTTTGTTTACTGATGATCTCATGACATCTATCATTGTCACTAAGTACCTAAACTAAGCCAGTTTAGCAGATTAGAGTAGAGTTTTATTTAGTCTCTTGATGGTGGTGGTCACGTTTGCATAGAATTTTTTCAGGTCCTGCTTGGATTCAAAACTTTGTACTGTAAGCTCAGATTCAAGCACATAATACTGGCCCTGTACTGGCCCCATACCAGACTACTGTAATCTACAGGTTCATTGCGCACTGGTGATGAGTGCAGCCTGAACTTTCTGGTGAAGTCTTCCAGCTGAGCAGGCTGCTAGACTAACCATCTTCACCTCTTTCCCTTACTTTCCCTTAATCACATAAGCCAGGAAGGATGAACAGATGAAGAGCGTTGATGAATTCACAACATTTTTAGAATCATCTTTGAACTTTGCCGAGCGTAATACATGCAAGGGTATGTGAGGAGATTATGTGTGGGGATACACAAGGTATGTGCGGAGATTATGAGATTTACTCATAACCAAATCAGTGTTTAATCTGCCTCTCTCTGTATTGGTGAGGATGACGCAGCTGTCACGAGTTTTGCGGTCTTGGGAACAGCTCTTAATTTGCTAAATTGCCTGGAGAGATGGAGGGAGGGAGAGAGAGAGAGAGAGAGAATGGACGAGACGGAACAGATCTAATGAGGGTAAAGAAGGAGTGAAAAAGAGACGAGTGTTTATTAAAATTCAAAGGACAAAAGGAGTTCTGCAAAAGGCAATTTGCAAGCGAATGCCTGATGCAACAGTGCAAAGACGCATTCATACAATATTCATATGAGCACTTCCTCTCTCATTTAGGCCTTTATCTCTCAATTTCTCTCACAGTCACCTGGGCGCTGAGCTACGGTTTAAAACGAGCGAGAACTGTTTTATCTCTTGAATTTTCTCTCATCCGTCTATGAACTAAGCTTGGGATGGAAAAAGGGCGAGTACGCGATTAAACCCACTTACTCAGAAAACTCCTTTAGTAAAGTGTTCCTTCTTGATGAACTGGCAATGATTAGTTGGCAGTTTGAATGATAACAATACGTTTTTAAGAAACACAGCCTGATGGATCCATTTATAGGCATTATTAAATGTCAAATAGTGTTTTATGTAGTTATTCTGTTTTTTTGGTTGACTCTTTTTAAAGACTTCCGAGTAGAGGTGGCACAATTCCACTTTTTTCCACTCTGATACCAACATTGAAACCTTAAGGATGATACTGACCCCTTATTTTTTCTTCAAAAACTACTGAGCTTTAAAAATGAGCTATTTTTATTTGAAGCACTTCACAGGATTGCATCAGAATTTATTTTTTCTTCCCTCCCAACATTCAGTCTGTTTCCTGAAGGGCTGTGCCTGATGTCATCTCCTATACATCTTAGTTCATGTTTTTTCCAGTAAAGTAATTTGAACTCATGTATGAGCTCATCATGGTTTATTATTGGAGATGGCACTGATCTGATACAGCGTGTCGGTATGAGGCCGATATCGGCAGAAAATGCTAGATAGATATCGGAGGGAAAAAACAAATGAATCTGTTCAGATTCTATAACAGATCTCACCTGAAATACTCACGTTGTTTTATGTGAGATGAGATCTTTAATTCTTCTGATGGGGTAGTAGTGTGTCTAAGTACTTTAAGCGTGAAAGCCTTCTTTTAGATGCTCGTCTTGATGAAGTGCTTCAACTAAAAACTGCTTATTTTGAAGCTTAGTCTGTATTGGTATTAAAAAAGGAGTGCAGTTGTGCCATCTCTAATACTGTGTATTAATATTGTTCAGGGAAGTCTAAGGATGCACAATAATATTAGAATCATATCGGTATGACCATCAGGAGGCAGATGTTTACTACTCCAGAGGAGAAGAATGTTCAAGAGGTGCTGGGCTATGTGCTAAAATTACTGCATTTAATTAATTTAACTGCATTTATAACTCACTCAAAAAATCCTCTTATAAAGTGTATCTTTTTGATGAATTGGCAATGATTAGTTGGCAGTTTGAATAGAAATAAATGTTATTTTTTGTAATGCAAATCCAGGTAGATTTAGTCATAGTTTGGACAATTTAAAATGTTTATGTGTCTGTATCTGCAGATACAAAAATATTGAATATTGGTATCACAATCAGTGCATCTCTAATGAAGTCCATTTTTAATGTTTGGCATGAAACACCCTCAGTAATTACTGGATTAATTGTCAAAATAATCAAAAATTAATTAGTAAAATAATTGATACTGATAGGTCTAAATGCAAACACAGTAGAAGAAAGAGAAAGAAACACGCTGCTGGGAAAAGTGCAGAAAGTGCACATACCGCTATACACACTATGCACATGTAAACCAACCAGTCTGCATGCAAACACACTCTTGTTTTCATTGTTTTTGCGCATGGCACATGCACTCGGTGCATGCAGTTAAGTTAGACTTTGGACTGAGCTGGCTGAGGGGAGGGCAGGAAAGCAGAGAGTGAGAGAGAGAGAGAGAGAGAGAGAAAGGGAGGGAGTGAGGGAGGAAGGGGGAAAGGAGGGGGGCGTCCTGCACTGAGAGTGTGAGTGTGTGTGTGTGTGTTTGGAAAAGTGGCTGTGTGCTTTCTCTCCCCGTTTGAAGCACTCTTACATACTCTCTGTCTTTCTCTCCTTCTCTGTTGTGTTGGAAGCAGGCAGTCGGAGAGAGTCCTAGTACAGAAACTGGATTTAGAAAGTGGACGAAGAAAGTAAAACCAAAGCGGAGGAAACAGCTAGAAGGTGTGGAGCTAAGCTGATGAAGAAGGGGATATGGAGAGCCAACTTTGCTGGGAGAATGTGAAGACGAAGGTGAGCACAATTTGTGAAGTCCTGGGCGAGTGCCTTGGGGTGAATTCAACTTGTGTGTGCGTGTGTGTATGTGTGTGTGAGGGAAGTTGAGATTGGCATCAGAGAGTGTTTTCTTAGAACAGCTTTCCACTTCATTATTGAGCAATGAGTGCTTCTAAAGTTAGACCTATTGCAGGTTGTAGATGTTATGTCTGTGTGTGTGTGTGTGTGTGTGTGTGTGTTTGTGTGTGAGAGAGAGAGAGAGAATATTAGGCATGTGCCTAAAAATAATAGTACGATGATTACCTAACTTTTTATCCCGGTTTACGATATAATCGCAGTACTGTATTAGGAAAAAGCTAATATTATAATACATGTACACACACGAGTGTTCAGTAGTGTTCGCAATCCTACATTTTGGGGACTTGATGGCGCAGCAGTCTTCATTAATTTCTGGAATCTTGCTTTTCATGACCGTCTTAATGGGCATCACATTTTTGGTGTCTTTTTTTCCAGGCCGGGTGGTAGACCCTCTAGATAGCCCACTGAGTATGAAAGGATAACACTGCACCCTTTATGGTGAGCTGTGAAGGTGCTCAGACCAATAACACACTAAAACAGCTGTACAAACATCAACTATAGCATGGAATCACTGTGACAGCTACTCTGCGTATCTAAAACATCTCTGTTGAAACTGCAACTTGTTTGACTAAAATGCGGTCACGGTATTTCAGTGTGTCCATGATAGAGACATCATGTGTAGCGAATATCGTAATATACCTTGTTATCGAGACACTGGCAGATGTCTAGTAAGTTATGTCGCTGTTGACACATATAGACTTGAGAGTCATGATTTTCTTGCATTGCTTTTAAAATGCAAATAGTGTATAATTATTGTAGTTATTGTAGTTATATAATATAGTATTGTGAAGTATAATTATTGTAGTTATGGCTTTGGATTGGCTTATTCACTTGTAAACAGATGTACTTATGTAAGCCATATGACGTGACTTGTAAGTGATTATGCAGACTAGATTTGTGTTACTAATATGCATAATTAAGCATCGCTTTAAGTTTGCATGTATGCCTGAGTGTCCAGGATCCTGTAGTCTGTGCTTGTGAGTTAGGAGAGAATGGGTGACTGTGCGCATGTGTAAAAGAGTAATGTCTGTGCATGTATAATGTCTGAGCGTGTAAAAACGAAAGATTACAAATGTGGTTGCTTCTGTGTGTGTGAGTGTGAGGGACTCAGCTGCAGCGTCTCTATCCGTTGGCTTGTCTGTGTCTCCTTTGTTCAGACGTCCAGACGTCTACTGCATCCAGAAATAGAGACACTCTGTTTTCGAGGGTTGCACAAAAAAACGCATACATGTATAGTACGTACAGAGACACACATGTTTAAGCGCGTTTGTCAATGCTTGTTTGTTAGTGTTTTAAAAAAACAGAGGTATTTAAATTGGACAGTAAGCATTTATTTGCTCAGACAGACTAATATTAGAATATATGCAAATAATATCAATACAGAAATCAGTTATATTATGTTTATCAGTGTGTTAGCTTAACCATTTCTAAACCTCTCCTCAAGGAAGCCCAGTGTTATTTGTCATTGTCATTCAGTACTTAGTTTGACTAATCAGTACTTCATTAAATCAGGTGTGCTGTTGGTGGATTTGAACAAATATACATTACTATGCGAAAGTCAGTGACCACCCTGCATTTTGTTTCCGGTCAATTCAGCCATTAAGTAAAAGTTATTCATTGTTCAGCATCAGGACAAAAAGCAGAAAACATATTTAACAGAAAACTGCATGGAAACATCAACACCCAAAGAAATATTTAAGCTTTCATTCTTTTTAGCAGACTTTCTTCTCACAATCCAAGAAATCCCAAATGCAGCTTTAGACTCATAAGTCCATAAAACCTTACTCCACATCTCAAATGTCCAGTTTCGGGAACAGCTTCTTGACAGCTACACATCCTTTCAGAACCATAGCACTGAACTGTCTTCTCACAGTGGAAGGATGGACAGAAACACTTGTGGATTTTTCAGATCTGGAGCAAGAGAGAGCAACTTGATCTCCTCACACTCTTAAAGATTAAACATTTAAGTACTGTGTATCTGCTGGGGACAGTTATGGTGGTGTACCAGGTCTTACATGGTTGTCATGTGTCCTATTTTTATCTTTTAATGTTTTGAGCTCCAGTTTTGGAAATTCTTCATTTTTTCACTTATTTTCTTTTGACTTTCCACTTTCTTATACAAGTGGATTATCTTATGTCTAATCTTCTCGTAAGTACCTCCTGAAAAATTAATAACTTGCTGATTTGACAGGAAATTAGATAAATGAAAGGTGGTCTTTGACTTTTGCATAGTACTGTGTGTGATGGATGGGCATATCGAAGAGAAATCAGGAACCAAACCTCTGACTAGCTCACAAGAGATCAACTTATTTTTCTTTGAAAACAAGACATTCTTGGTACTTTTTACTGCTTTAATGCTTATTTATGTCTTTAGTACCATTACTTTCAGTGATAAGGGTGAAGTAATATATTAAGGTCTCCTTAGAAAGCTTCTTGGTGATCTACAAAAGCATTATATCACAATGTTCTGTAGATCTTTTTAGGACAAAACAAAACAAGAGAGTGTCAGCAAAATGTTTTTTTTTGTAAAATGGTTCTTTCAAGAACATTTTACATTGTTTAAAACTGAAATGGCAAATAAGTTCTTAATACGTGTGCAACATTTTATTCAGTGTACCTACTTACATATATGTAACTCATGGGATAATATTTCTGACCCTTGGTCCTGATTTGGTATAAAAACAAACCTGTCTGTGTGTGTTGTGGGGTAATCTGCAGGAGGGTCTGAAAACATACAGGGTGTCCAAAAGGATATCCTGTGGGTGAACGGCTTAAAATATCCTGTCTTTTTAAGGTGGTTCCTCTGGAACCTCAGTCAGAAAGATATAACATACCAAGAGACAAAAACACAAACTGATCTTGACCACTATGTGAAATAACCAGTTTATGAGGTTTTGAGTACACAGTGATACCTTTAACGCTCTAGTCTTTTCTCAATCAATGCTGGTGATACACATGGCACGTATCAGAAAATACACTCGACGTCTAATAGCCGCTGAAAATTTTACATGCCAGTGTTTAGATGAACGTGGGTAGTTTAAACGCAAACTCTGGCACTGCAGATTTTACAAGGTTTTATATACCATGGTACGCATGAAGCCTGTTTCATGCAGTAGATGAATCAGACTCAGGAGAAGGTCTCAGAAGGAACGATGCTGCAATCAGGACAAATCACAGTGAAGGGTAGGTCTTAGAACGAACGAGGTGGTAATTAGGTTCTGTTCAACAAGGATCTCACATCGTATACTCAAAAAAGGCCAGAAGGCATTGTTTTGATTCAAAACCTTGTTTTTATTTGGAGTATACTGCTGGATTTAGATATTTGTTAACTTCAGAAAATGTACCTCACTCCTGCAGGTTGTGGGTAATAGTCATTTTATGTGACCTCTGTGACAGTGTCATCAGTAGAACACAAAAAAGAAAAAACATCAGAATGGGATTAGGCTTCATATAACTGATATATGATCTATTACAGTGTGCTTGGCTAGATTCCAATCTGCCCAGACCATTAAAGAACAGGGTAAAAAGGGGGTAACAAAGTATGCAGAGAAAGAGATGAACTACGGTCTGTAATTGTAGAACTACAAAGTGCTCCTATATGGTAAATGGACCTGATAAAATGGAGTGTAGATACAAGGAAGTGTGCTAATGAAGTGGTCGGTAGGTCCGTGAATATAACAAGAATGTATGTTTTTCAAAAAAGTATTTGATGTCTTGTGAGCTCGTTTGAAGAACCAAGTTTGATTCTGTATATATTAAGTTGGGGACAAGGGGGAGGGAGTGGAATAGAAACAGGAGAGGGGAGTTAAGAGAAACTAGCGATGCTTCAATACCACTTTTTACAGTACAAGAAGAAGTACATAATTTTAAGCAACCTACTTAGAATTAATCTTAACTTGCCTTAACAATTAAATCATTAAAAATCTAGCTGATTTTAAATTCAATGCATTAGCTAGCTATGCTGCATTAGTTACCTTTGAACGAGATGTGCTGCAGTGGAGAAGAGTGTGCTGTGTTTCATATCGGAAAAGTGATTCTGTACATCTGTAAGTAAAGTACAAGTCATAATTTTGCTCCTCGCCTCTCTCTTTAAACAACAGTCTATGTAGCTCAGTGACAGCAGGAATCACATTCGAGGATCTGATGAGCTCATGTTTCGAGTTTTACATCGTGTTGGGAGTATTTCGTTTGGCTGGTTGAGCTGTAGTTGAATGTCCTCTAAAGCCAGACCAGACTGTACAATTTTAGAAATCCTGTTCTTTGGTGACTTGCGTTATACATTAAGATAGACCTTTGTGTACAGACAAAGATATTTACGTTAAACACAGCCTCTACAGACAGTCTACGGACAGTTTCAAATAAAGCTGTTTCATTCAAAATACACGCTTTGTGCGAAGTACAGAGCAAACAGGCTAAGAGGCTGAGTAGCACTACTACCTAAAAGCCAGTGCACTGTCAACTGAACCTAAAAGCCAGGCGGTGATGTCTCTCTACAGCCTATTTTATCAAGAAATATTAGCATTTATCCCTTGCCATTGTATTCAATCAGAGTTAAGTCGGCATAGACGGACTTTGGTAAGAAATGCCAACTTCTTACTCCTTCTTTTAGTTGACCTGCATGTCTCCACCCATATTGGGGAAGCAGTTGTGACTGTGTTTGTATGTGTGTTTAAAAACAAGCTAAAATAGAAACGTCCGATACCCGATACCAGTTTCTATATCGATGCATCTCTAACAGAAACAGTACCACCCACTCACACACTACCATACACACGTGCCGACGTGAAAGAGAGAAAGAAAGAGTTAGCAGAGGAGAGCCACACACAGCCCCCTGCGTGCATGCCGGGAATTCCTAGCTACTGACCTTTGTGGAAAATAACAACAGGCACTCGTGAAGGTCACGCAGCCACCATTCTCTGTGACTTGGCCCCAAATGCTGGACCCTCCACACACCTACAGACTTGCTTGACTGACCGGACACTGGTTCTGTAAGCCAGGCTTTTAAAAAACATATGTACCAGTCGTTGGCCTCCATTATAAAATTACTTGAGGCTGGACTAAATCGCAAAGCCAACAGTGTTTCGCGTTAAAACTCTTACTTGGTCTGTGTTTAGGCTTAATCTGGGTCTGGGAAACCGGCCTATTGTCGTTAACCCCTTAACTTTTAAGGACCGCTTCAGAACTTACATACAAAACCTTTGCCCGAACTAAGCAACTGTAAACAAGTGCCCGCCCAGAGATATCAATTTTGGCGGAACAGCGGCTGAGAGAGTTATTCAGTCACCTAGTCATAATAGTGTGGACATTTTCCAACCACTCATACAGACATTTGTTTGTTCAATCGTGTAAGTCCGAATTTAGCAGAAGCAATGTATCGGCTTCAGTTCATAGATGGACCCTCTTTGTAATTTACCAGGAATTGTATTTTTGCTAGTCAGTTGCCATGTCAGTTTTACTAGGACTCCAGTTTGTGTTCACACTTAACCCCTTTATATTACATTCCAGTGTAGAAGTGTATGTATGAGAGGGGCTTTAGACAATGATTTTGCTGTACTTTTACCTAATGGCTTTTATTATATATTTGTACAAGTAGAGATGTGCAGGGGTACTCGAATTCTCAATTAGCCATTCAAGGTGTCAGTATTTCAGTACTGAAATCACTTTTTGGGTATTTATTTCATAATGGGAGGACAGAGAAAATATACAGATCAACAATTTATTAAAACTCTAATTTTATTGTTTAGCAGAACTGTAAAACATTAAAAAGTTTTGCTTGTGTTTGCGAGTGAGTATGTTATATTATAATTTGCTGCCCCGAAATGCAAGTGTCTTAATGTGGGAGTGGCTTTTATTGCTAAGTAGGCTTGGTTGATGTCCAGAAACAGTTAAAACAGATTCATCTGACAAACTGACATGCTGGCACATTGTCCACTGGAGAGGAAAAACAGTTGTACGGTAGAGGATGACGAGTCTTCATCAGCATTCTGAGTTGTAATAGTTAGATGTAATTTTGGGTTATTAGCTCATCCGAGGCAGTTACGTTACTCATTCAACATAAAAACCTACCGATCTCTCTCGATCTCGCTGTTTTTGAATAATAAAATATGTTTTGAACTGTATTCCTCTGCATGGTGCAACATTTTCTTTCTTTCACCTTAAAAGGTGAGCCAAAGCTCTGCCGAAACCATTTTTTCCTTTGTTTTTTCTCCCTTTTTCAGCAGTTAACTGGTCTGTAGTCAGAATGCACGTCAAATGGCATCAAAGTTATTGTCCGCTAGAGATGTGGTAGAAAAACGCTCTGTTCCTTTAATAACTGAATAAAAGGCCTAGGGTTCAAAGAGGTTATTGGCAAACATCCTTGCGTAGCAGTCACTGTTTGTCAGAATCTACATGGTGAGAATGCAGTTTTAGATCTCAAGATCAAAACTTAAAACTTGTTTGTTATTATTCAAAGTCACCATGGGCCTTAGGTGTGTAGTCCCA
>JAILXH010231387.1:10743-36761 GCA_023558415.1 Piaractus mesopotamicus | reverse complement strand
TAACACTTCACGCTACCCCTCTATCTCAACAAAATCGGAACACCCTACCCCTAGACGTGAACGAGCAAAATGGAGGGGTAGGGATAAGTGGTAGGGGTAAGAGGTGAAATGGGATTGGGTCTAAATGTTCGTTGTGTTTGTTTGATTTATGCGCCAGAGCACTCTGTCTCCCTCACACATTTAATACCGTCTTCACAGATAAGAACAAGAAAGAGGTAGTAGTTTTTCAAGTGTGTTATTTACTCAAGTAGGAAGGTTTTATTAAGGGTATGTGCAGTTTTATTGCATTGTGTTACTGCATGTTTTGTATTTGCTGTTTAATGGTGAATGGGCCCTGCATATTTTATGTTTCAGATTTTTTTACTTGTTGGTTAGAGTGATATGTTTGCTTCATCTCCAGCAGAGCTTCTTAGTGTATGTGTTATATTATTGTTATCCCCCTCTTACTTTGTAATAACACACAGCTGCACAATGTGGTGCATACTTTCCGGAATGCTGTGGATTTGTTAGCTACGTAATCTCCACAGAGGCTGGACTTTTCCTAGAGAAGTCGAGGCATATCCAGGCATGAAGATTTTTACAAACTCACCTAAATGGGGCATTTGTTATTCTATCCGGTTTGTGCATTAGAGAAAATGAAAACAGTGCTGATTTGCCTATTCTTGTCCATACTGTATGGAGTTTGACTCAAGAGTCTGGTTTGCTCAGGCATGTATGTTTAACGAAGAGGTTGTTCTAGGTAAGTGCTTCTTTGTTGAAAACCAGTAAGCTGGGGTGTTGCAAAAGTGTCTGGCTATGCTTAGACTTGGCTGATGATCTTTTTTCAACTCTATTGTAGAACTCTTCTTAGGTTGAAGTGGAGGAATACACCCTTAAAAATGAAGGTGCCAAAAAGTGTTCTTTGGAGTGGTGAGGCAGAACCAGACGAATTAGCCAACAAATAAACCAGTGCTTTGGTTTTTAATGTTCATTGAACCTAATTTAATTCCAGTAAACAACAGGTTGTATAGGTGGATTTATTATTCAAGTTGAGGAACATATTTGGATTGTAATTATGAGGGTGCGATTGGCAATTGGCTTTTCTAAATGATGCTACCGAGAAATGAGAGCTATTTCAGAAATGCTACTGAAAGAGTGCCTTTTCTGGAAGAGTGCGATTTTCAAATTGCAAGAGCTGCAATTTTAATTATAGCCTACAACATCAGCAATATTGTCTTAAGCTTCAGTTGGGGAAATTTCACCTAATAACATAGCCTCAAGCCAGAAAAAGTGGATATGCTGGTCTTCTTGGCCTAGACCTTTATTATTTATAAAAAATAATTACAATTCAAATCGCTGTCACAGTATTGGTCAGAAAGATTGCAATTAGATATTTTACCCAGCGTATTTTGTAGATTTTGCCCTGCATGCAGCTTAAATTTGGGTTCAGGATGACTTTTCAAGAGGAAGATAGCACAAATACAATGATGTACTATATTTAAAGCAAAACAACCTGCAAAGGAAAAAACAAGCAACTAGTTTGTCCATGTTCTTTGAGAGAAAGCTGCTGAGGTACATAGGACCAAAGCTGGCAAACTTAAATAAATGTAACTTTAGGACTTTCAGTTGCCCATCTGGGGTGGGGGTTAACTTCATATACACGCTTATGCCTGACCTAGCCGGTACTAGTCAATACTTTTAAATATAGTGCATTAATACAGAATTCAGTTGGTGCACTCATAAGTGTGTGTAAATAAAGTGTTTTACAAAGGCTTGAAACTGGATTTCAGAACTGTAACTGTTTATTTAAAAATTGATGTTCTGATGGACTGTGTCTTTGATTTTAGGTTTACAGTTGATTTCCAAATAATGACGGTTATTTATAGGTCAAAAAGTATGTGACAGATTTTGCATTCCTGCTAAGGAACCTAATTTTTAATAGTGTATGTCTGAAACTGTGCCAAAGGAAATCCATCTGAAAGTAAATACAATGGGTCGGCCATTCCAATGTTTCCAGTTACATTTTAATCTCTGTGCTTGTCACCCTGTTTGTACTGTAGTTCCCCTATAGTGCAGTGCAAACTACAAGTTTTCCCCCCGTCCCCATGTCATTATGGTTCGTGCCTTCTTCTGTAGATTGCTTTATCATTTCATTCTTTATTATTTGCTCTAAAACTTAGGAATTCTTGCATCTCTGTGATTCACTGATGCCCCTTATCTCAGCTCTTAGAGTGCATTGTAAAGGCAACTGGACCTGGTCCAAGATTTCAAAATCTTTGTTGATGGATCATTGTTTGATTTAAGCCAAAGGTATCACCAGGAAATAAAGTGAACTGTCTCATTCATAAACGACAGCTTGTTGCCAGAGCAACCCGAACAGTCACGCTTCACAAGCGCCAAGCTGGTGTGCCTCTTTCCTCCTCAATTCTTTGTTCCTCTCCAGTGTCGAGCTCATTAGAATGCTTTGCTCATTGGAATGGGGAAAAGTTTAAGGGAATGTCACAGACTTTGTGAGCAAAGACATTCTTTTGATGCTGGTTTCCCCACCAAATGCACAGGCCAGTGTTTGCGCTCATATCTAGTTGTTCTCAAACCCACATATATTGTCCCATCTGCGCTTTTGAGTTTCTTTGGTAACTCTGGGCTGTGCGTGAGTAGTTTCAAGGAATGTGTCCATTGCTTCACTATTGACAGAAAAGGTTCTTCCAAGGTTTCGTGACCATGCTGGTGGAATTACATATATACATGCTGCTGCTAGGCTAACTTTAACTTTACTTGAGCCAGTGAAGGCAGCGAAGAAGCTGATCCCAAATCAGCTAGGAGAAGCATTTAGCTTGGAGTTTCAAAAGAGAGGCATTTCCGCTGTAAATCGAGCAGAAAGTTCGGCTAATGGAAAGTGAGAGAAGTTACTCATGCGTGAGGGTGCAGGTGTCAGCTTTTCATGTAATATAAAGGATCAAGTGAGGGCTTTTTGTTCTCTTAAACACTGACCTCTCAGTCTCTGTCAAATATTCATTACTTAATCGAGAATGCAGAAAGTACTTAAAGCATCAGCAAAATCAATGACGCATTAAGTAAAAGCAGTATTATGTTCTGAGTGGAAAACCCTGTTTCAAAAAGTGACTACGTCAGTCATCTTCATCAAATCAATGAAGTCCGGATAAGGTGAAAACCCAAGGTGATTTTTTTTTCTTGTCTTACATGAGTAATTTGACTATTCTTAGCCATTTCTTTGTCATTCTATATCAGATCATTTAAAGAGGCTCTTGATATCGATCATAATATCTGTCTTGGAACCGTTGCCAGAGCGGGATGATGTGATGTTAAGTATGTTTTGCTGTGAAAATGTTAATGTTCAGTGGTGAAGTTGTGTTGTTGCAGCCTAAATATATGTTTAAACTGAACCTGGCCATTTTGTGGGTTTGCCATTTAAAACTTGTATATGTTGACAACACATGCCTTTGGAGGTTTTTGCACACCTGTAGGTCTACTAGCAACATTAGTTGTATTTTGGACAGACATTGCTTTTGAATATGGAAGTTGTCCAGAAACTGTTTTCTAACCTCTATTGGGGAACCTGACCGTAGACCTTCTGCACAGGAGCACCAAGAAATGACTTTTAATAATAATACCTAACTATTCAGCTCCTAAATGATGTGGTGAAACTCTGTTTCATGCTGCTTTCGCTTTTCCAGAATGGAAAGTGGCCTGCCCAGTGTCACCACCCATTTTGTGAGGAGACATTCTGCCAATTTTTAAAATTGTTTTAATTTTTTTAAACAACACATCAGAAAAAAACGTGGCCAGTAAGTGATGGTTCTAGAAAATTTTACCAAGGGTGGGACAGGGGTGGCACAGAGTTTCGGCACTGTGTCAGCTCGAAAGTGTGAGCACTAGGAGTTGAGTTTGAACAGTAATTCCACCGATCGCTGTTCGCCAGTTCATGCTCGTTGTAAAGACGTAGCGGTAGGCCTACACTGGCCACCCCCTTAAACCGCACATGTGGTCAGTCCGGCATATGTTGTTGATGTGAAAAAATCTGAATATTTTGCTTTATCATGTTATTTATTTGCGTCATGTTCTGTGTGTAAAGGCTTTTAGTCTTGGTATTGCACTGAATGGTTCTGCTGATTGCCATTGTAAATAACCCTGCTTGCTCATTATAAGTGACCCCAGCTGTCTCATAGAATGAGCCTAGTTTCACAAGGTGTCTAACAAATGTTAAACTAGTGAAATAGTATTTGCCAGAATGTTAGAGGTGCCCTGTTATAGCCACTCAGACTCAGATTTCAGCTAACTAGCCATGTTAAAAGGTCAGAAGATTCCAAAACAGTGAAATCTCACACAAACTCCACAATATTAACATTCAAGTAAATGGCAAATGGCATCCTTCCTCTGGCTAATTTTGCCTCTGGCACATTGACATGATTCTTTGCATTCCTTGAACATTTTCTCAAAAGAACTTTTTTATATATATGTATATTTAAACATGGCCAGTTGTGACCACTCACGGCAAATGGAACAGCTGCTTCTCAATCTTAAATCCCAGCTGTAGCGTGCACCTCTGCCCTGCTAAGCAATACTGATAGAAGATCTCTGTAAGGATAAACCTTGACTTTCAACATCCTTTTTGAACTGTGATTTAATAGCTCCAGGGTGTGCTGCAGGTGCTCTTGAATATTTGTGATCTGATATGGAGACAGCAGTTTTAAAGAAACCTAGCACTAAAAGAGTGTTCACACTGAAACAGTAATTCTAATTCTAGAAAAATGGTTTTAATTGACAGTTTCTAAAACCTTTAAGTCAGTAATGTAGTATTTCCATTATTTCGGTTTGGTTCTCATCCTTTTAATCAGTTCTTTAAATCAAATGTTGGTTATGGACAATACTGACAAAATTATCTTGCTGCTTGTTTTGTTGGTCAAATTGAAAGAACAAAAACATAAAAGAAAACAGGGAGTTTACTGGGTTATGTTGCAATAGCACATTCATTCCTATTTTAACCTTTTAACCAGGAACTGAAGGTAGAAGACACATGCTTTACTAAACTTTTTCCTGTTCTGCTCTCCAGCTTTCACTGATTAGTTGAGCTGCTGACTGTAAATTCAGTAGAAATCACAAATTTCAGTTATAGCATTCCACCAGGAAAGAGGCTCCTTGTAACTCTTCATTTACTGGGAACTGATGAACCGTCTGTACAAAATGATGTAAGTTACATTACAAATCTAAATATGAACAGTTAACCCTTTTCAACTTTAAAAGTTCACCCTTGGGCTGTCACGAGTTCTTGAATAAAAAGGGTCAGTCGCCCTGTCAAGCAGTCTGAATCAGTTTTCCAGCCCTCTGAATAAATGTTCTGAACAGATATAATGACATTGTGGTAAAGTTTCCAGGGTTGAACTATTTGGGGAAAATATCTAATTGTGATTTTTCTGACCAGTGTTGTGATTTAAATACGATTTTTTTTAGCAAGAACACATAAATTTTTTTGACCTAGAGGCTTCTGCGTAGAGCTGGGTGATATGGCCAAAAATGTTATCATGATAAACAAAATCACTCGCCAAACAGTGGAACCTTTTACAAATCTGTCATGGGAGAGTGGGAGAAAGCATCTGGTGAGCTGTTTTTATCAGCTGGAAAAGCACAGCCACAGTTTTTTTTGTAATAGTCATAATGTAAGAAAAAGAACAGATTATTTTTAGCTGTCTGGTGACGAGTGCAAGGCTATCCTGCTACAAAAGCTAAACAAGTGGCCAACAACAGTGCTAAACTGTTTAGTTTCTCAACACTGGATGTACAGAAAGAGGTGAGTTCACTTAGTACAGTACAGTTACGCCACTTATCTCGTCACTCACACTCGGTCAGAGGAGAACAGATCGCCGGTCGCTCCATTCAAACCAGGAATGTATAACTCCACGTTTCAGACGTTGCTAAAGACTCATCTTACTCGCGACCCCCTCCCTCTCTAATCATGTAGAAAAACTTGGAAGTGCGCCCTCTCCTGGCGACAGCGGAGTAGAGTCGCTTTCCTTGCAGTAGAAAATGCCACCAGGGCTTTCGCTAGAACGTGGAAGTGTGAGCGAATGGTGTATGATAGCGAAAATTTATCAAACCTTTCTTATTGCTCTATCGAGGAAAAGTTATATCGCCATAATTATCGTTATCGTTTTATTGCCCAGCCCTACTTCTGCGCTGAGCTTGGTGTGCCGAACTGCCAGTTCACAAGCTCTGTATTATTAGGTAAGATTTCCCTACTTAGAACTACTGACAACATTGAGTAATGTGGAATATAATTAAAATTATAACTGGCAATTCCTCCAAGCCTGTAGAGCTGAAAAGACGTGGTAGCTGGCTGCACGTCTTGGAAGAAGCATTTGCTAGCCTTCACGTTCCTAGCACTAGTAGTATTGTGGGAGTGGGTGTAATTGGACACGACTAAATTGGGAGGAAATTTAGGGGAAAAAATTACATAGTTTTATGGTTGCTTCAGATTCAACTCTGAAAATGTAAACATGTTGCTAGACATTGGCAGATTAAAACGATTATACTGTGTTCTACCCACTACTATGGCTAGCTCTGTATTCCTGATTAGTGTTACTAATTGTGAGTTTTATGGAGCTGAGTTGAATGGGAGTGGTGTGTGTGCCAACACAGGGATTTTTCCTTGCTTTTTTTCTCTGAAATGACTTTGTTGATAAAGACTCCTTTTTTTAAATCTGACATGACAAAGCAACTTCTGATATTAAAATTGCCAAATGTGACTGTTCCCTGAAAGCTTGAATAAAAAAAAAGTAATCAATTAAAATGTATGTAGCTCTTTACTCAATTAATCACCAGAGTAATTATTGGATTTACTCAAACTGCCTTTTAAAGCATCCTGAAACCTGTTGGGTGAGTTCAAACTAGGCTTAAATCGTTTGTGTATTAGTTCTTACTCTGCTAATCTCAAAAACTCAAAATCTCTTACAATCTTGCATTGCATGACTTGATTAAGGTTTCTCCCAGAGTGTGCCACCTCTGTAACTCTGCCCCTCTGCTGCTCCCAGACTTTTCTTTCCTGCCAGATAGGAACACCCACTGATGTAAATAAAATGACCCGCGTGCCAAAATGACCTGCCAGCGCCTGCCCCCATGCACCTCAGTTCACCGAAAGAACCCGTGATATTTTCAGTCTTCAGGGAAGCGCTCAGGCTTTTTACGTGCCTGCCATCAGACTTAGAGTGGCGGTCCTGAGATTGTCATTCCACGGGTTCTAATTGCAGATGAGTGTTTTTCCTAACATACGCTGACCATCAAAAGTTTGGAGACACCAAGCTTTCAAAACCTTTTTAATACATCTGACATTAATGAGCATGTTTTCTTTGTTGATTTGTAACAGGGGTTATTTTGAGCAAATCTACAACAATAAATTTTATATTTAATATATATGTATATTGCTGTTGTTGGAAGAAAAACTCCAAAGTAGTAACTTTACAGGAGAAGGAAAAAACTACTTTTAACGTAAGTCAATGGAACCAGACTTTTTTCTGAATCATTTTGTGTCGTTTCTTTTAGTCCATTCATCGTGAAATTTACATTCAGTGTAAAAGAGAACAGGTATTGTCAAATTATGTCTAAAACTGAAAAATGGAGTTGCATGTTTTTTTTTCCAACAACAGCGCTATATATATATATGTATATATATGTACATATGTATACACAGACAGGTGACAAATTAAAGGAAAACCTGAATAAATAACCTCTGCATTCATATTTATGGGAAATATGTCAATAAATAAGGTTGGACGTTGTGGTCGAAAGTGCAAATCCTAATGATCCTAATGCTTATGCACTTGTATGATATATAAGGCAGAACAGAAGAACAGCTGTTCCTCAGGTGACAGAGAATGTCAAGGCAGGATGTGATCACACTGTGTCAACAAGAACAGTCCATCCACAACTACATGGAGAGGGTTGCAGGACCCCTTGTTACAAAGGCGAAAGCACGTTTGAGAGATCAGTGGTGTAAAAACCATAAGCAACTGGCCTACAGAGATGTGGAAAACAGTGATACAGTCAGATCTATCATCCTCCACCATATTCTCCATAAGTACATGAATGCATGTGTGGCGTACATGAAGAGGATGACACAGGCCTGAATGCTTGATCCCTACTGTGTCGGGGTCTGGTGACTCTGTTATGCTGAGAGATCCACTTGTCCACTTAGAGAGAATAGCCACTGCAAATCAGTTCAGAGTTAATTTGACTGATCACCTAAGATGAAGTATTTCTATCCTGTTGGGAGTGATCTCTTCCAGGATGACAGTGACCCCATTCACAGGACAGGAAGGGTCACTAAATGGTTTGATGAGTATGAAAATTATGTAAATCAGATGCTATGGCCTTCATAGTCAACAGATCTCTACCTAGTTGACCACCTCAACAAAACTTTGGACTGACGTGTTAAACAGTACTATCCACCGCCATCATCAAAACACCAACTGCGGGAATATCATTTGGTAGAATGGTGTTCCATCACTCCAGTACAGTTCCAGAGACTTTTAGAATCTCTGCCAAGGTGCACTGAAGCTGTTCTGGTGGTTCTTTTAATTTAGCACTCGCTTGTATGTATTACTTACGGACATGTGTATCAATCCATGTTCTGAAAAGGTATAAAAACATGAATGTGTGTGTGTGTGTGTGAGAGAGAGAGAGACAGACACGGTTAGTTATAAAGAAAGAAAGTGATAAGACCATTCCCAGGGCCATTCTATGGCAGCCAGTCAGTCACTCTCCCTCTCTTTCGCTCCGTGGGTGTAGTTACCGTCTGACACCATTAGCAGCATGGCAGACTAGAGAAGCCCTGGGGCTCAGTCTGACCCAGCTGTGTAAAAATACCCACCGCTCCCCTTTTAGCACGCACACACACATATACACACACACACACACACACACACACACTAAAAATGCTGTTTATCTCCCTATGCAGCCCTGCAGCCCAGAACAGGATGCAACTGACTGCAGCACTTTCCACCACCCACCCAGAAATAGACTGAGCTTCCACTGTGGCCCAGATTGAGTAGGCCAGCTACCGACAAGATCCTGCTTTTACTCGGAGGTCGGCTCTCCCTCTTGTTATACATGGATCACAGTAGGTATAAGAAGCTGTTCACAGATCGGTGTGAGAGGGGAATTCATGGTCTAAGATCTAAGGCTGCACAATATGGACCAAAACACTAGTATTGTCAGTGCTGGCTCTACCTAATAAGCGACGTAAGCAGCTGCTTAGGGCCCTCTAACAACTCCTGGGTTATTACTGTACCATTAGGGTGTCTAAGGTGCTCAAGTGAGGAGGGAAAAAAGCAACAGATTTATTGTGTCATAAACAAAGAACATAAAAAAAAAAACAGGAAAAATAGGTGAGCAGAAAAAGATTTTGTGGTGTTAATAATTGTGGCATTTGTTTTGGCTTGTAGTTGGAAAACAGGAAGTGGTTGACCTGATATCCTTCTACAAAGTAGCTTCAGCTTAGAAACAATTTCTTTGTAAAGTTTACAGCTTTACAACACATAACAAACAGCCACATTTAACTCGTTTTACAACAGCGGTTAACAGCTTTCTCTATTAATGCAGGTTTAGATGCTTAAGCCATGATTAATCGTCACGCGTGTACGCATGGAAGTTTATGACGAACAGCGAGTAATGTGAAATATAAGAACTTGCCAAAGAAGGAAAAATAAGGCATACTGACTAAATGTGTAGAAAGCATTTATAATGATCAAAAAGCAAAGCTATTGCTGATGCCACCAAGATTAGATTGAACTAAGCTTAAAGTTAGCTAGTTAAGCAAGAAATTCTATGTTGTGAGTCAGACACCCTGTATAGAGAATACTGAAGTTATCTGTAATATAAATTGTAACTTATTAGATCCCCAGACAGGTGTTCATTTAGCCAGTTATAAATGTATATAATTAGACTGCTTGTGGTGGTCATTGTTATTAGTTAGTCTCTAATTTTACAAATTAAAAAACATAACAAGATGGAAGGCTCCAAAAAATCCTGCTTTGGGCTCTCAAAAGGCCAGAGCCAGCTTTATGTATCTTATATTGCTTTGTATTGAGATTACAGTATAACTTATTGAAAAAAAAAATTAAAAATGCATTGTTGAATCAATAATGTGCATTATTTTAACCAAAATAATTTATCTTTGTTGGATTACATGAATAATGAATTTATCACAACAAGCACCGAAGCACTCATCTGCAACTGTGATTGGATAAGATGCTCACAGCATACAAAAAAAAACAACATTGTAATTATTTTGCATATTGCAGCATTCTGTGATACCAGCATTGCTAGTGCTGGATAAAGTATGTTTATGCAAATACTTTTATCCAAAGTGTGCTGTGTAGAGAGCATCGGTATTGTCCACTATGCTACACTAACTGATGCAACGATACTGATGAAATTTTGTTGAAATTCTCGTTTCCCTCTGGTTAACATTTACAAAAAGGACATTCTAAAATGCTTAATGTTGAAAAAAGCTTATGTACTTAAGCACTGTAAAGCTTATGCAATGTACTAAAATTTTTATCTAGGAACACCAAATTTCTCTCATAAATGAATAGTTATGAGCACTTACTGTTGCCGAAAAGAGGAGCCAAAGTGTAGAAATCCAACCATTTTTTTTTTCTCTTCACTAAAAAAGAGCTTAACATTCATTACTGTAATAAAAACCTTGGAATGGCAAATTTCTCCTGCATATTGTCGTTATATTTGGCATGAGAGAATGCTCATGGCCAGTGATATCTGAGAGAAATTTGTTGTTTTAGCTAGTTAAGCCAGCAACCCCTCTCCTTGTAAAATGTTTATTTGGAATAATGCTTACAGATCAATCCATTTGGAAGTAGAGAGTTTTTGTGACCAGTAATATATGAAAGACATTTGGTCATTCTGTGTTGTTTTTTTGTTTTGTACACTAAGCCACATGAAGTTTTATTCATGTTATGTAATTAAGAATGTCCCTTTGCAATACTGTGTTAGTTAGAAACTAAACAAAACAAGCCGTGTCAGGTTTGACATTCGTTTAGTATAGAGTAGCAGCGAGTATGGGTCATTAACTTTTCATTAAGCAAACTTAAATGTCATCTAATACCGTGAAATGTTGGAAAAATAGTGATATCAGTATCGACCAGCACAAATATTGACATCACGATAAGGCCCGAAACATACTCCACGCGAGAACGTGAATGCAGATGCTTCGAGCTACGCAGATGGGGTTTCGCGCGTAGTTGCGCTCAAAAATGTCACAACGCATTTCATAACGCGACACAAGCGCGAGCTGCGTTCTGAGCGTTCCAGCAAACTTCAGCCAAGCCTGACCAAGCGGTCTTGTACCGCCAGCGTGCTTCTCAACTGCTATAGCAGATGAGCAGTTGAGTCTCACGCAAGGATGGCATAAAAATATGATTAATTATCGCATTTCCACTCCAAGAGAAGAGGTAAAGCAGCTAACCCTTCTCTACTGTCCACGTTTAGCTGTTGAGGCTGTTGGAATAACAGTAGATCCTCTCTGATTTGTACTCTATCGCCCCTTTCAGTACTGAGTGTTTTAACCTCCACAGCAACGTAAGAACGCGCGGTGAGTTTGTACAGAAGGGCCGAGCGTTTGCAGTGTGCTGGCCGAGCGCTGTCATTTGCGTGAAGTATGTTTCGGGCCTAACGATTAACAAGCAATACAAACCCAGTTCCAAAAAAGATCAGACAGTAGGAACAGAAATAGATATATATACATACAACTTTCTTGGAATTGGGTTTGCATGTTGCTCAGCCCTGTTGCTCAGAGCACTGATGCTTGCTCAATGGCACAGACAACTTTTTATCATATCTATGGCTGCGCTGATTTTCTCTGTCTGCCCTGTCATCTCCCACTTACTGTTTTTTGGGGCAAGTCGGAGGTGATGAAAGATCCGTTGCTAGTAAGATGATCTGGGCTCATGCTGGTACCGTAGGGACCCGCAGTTCAGACCAGAACCCCCAGCAGCATCCCAGAATAGTCTGAAGAATGGCAGGAAGTGGGTTGCTGTAGCAGCAGAGGTCAGGTGGGGTCAGCAGTATGTGTAGCCAGTGATTCAAGGAATGGAGTGGAACAGATTGTTCAAGAGAGACCCCTACCCACACATCCACACACACAGCAATTTGGGGGCCTTCTATAAATGGTGTAAGTGTGAGAAAGGGACACTGTGTTCCTCCCCCCCTTCCTCTGCTGTCCTAGAGCAGAGTGTCTTTACGGTTCTACACAACATTATCTGTTACATGATACTAGACTTGTTATGATACCTGAATGAGGGTTCAGGTAAGGTTTCATGCAAAATTTCTCTGTTGCACGCTTTCACTTAATGTTCTTTTTCTGTCACAACATTATAGCTGTATTCAGAATAGTTTTGAGTGCTGTCACTCACACATGAGATGCTTTGGGAGATACAGCTTCACTTGTCACGAAGCACTTCTGTCGTTTGTGACAAAATTCTAGCTGCTGGGACACATCCCATCTGTCGTCTTGGTTGTGGCCATGCCAATGCCAGAGACTGTCGTGATTGGTCAGACGGTTCAAGTTCCCGACGAAAGTTCTTGGTATTAGTAGAGGGTAAAAAAATAATGCCGAATAAGTTGAATAAAACAACTTGCTGTTTTTTGTTTTTAATGTAATTATTCTTCTATGGTTAAAAATTTACAACACTACTCCTCCCACAGTATTTGAGATAGAACCACAAAACATTACAGGATCATAGAGACTATTCCTGAATGTATGGTTTGTATGGTGGTTGTTCAAACACAATTTTTTTCCATAAGAACGAACAGGGGAATGCTCAACGTTCCACTTATATAATATATAATGCTTACACCTGTAATTCCTATTCCACCACAGTCAGTATACGCTACAGTATGCCAGAATGCTTTTGAACACTTCTATCATACAAGTATACAGGCAACATTTTAGTAACCACCTGGGATACCATAGCAATGGCCTAGCAACACCTTAGCAACCACCTGGAAAGTTACCACAGCAGCGGCCGAACAACACCATAGCAAACACTTGGGATACCATAGCAAAGGCCTTACAATAGCTTAACAGTCATTTGGGATACAAAAGCAATAGCCTGGCAACACCTTAACAACCACCTCACAACCACCAAACACCACCATAAAAACAGGCTGAAATACCATAGCAACTGTAATGTTTGAAGCATTATGAGCTGGTTTTGTCACAAACTTTCCTTTTCCAGTTAATGTATTATTGTACGAATAAATTGCACAAATAAACTACGCTGTCTGCTTAAAGGCTTTTATATATGGATTTCTACTAGTCTTTCACATTCAGGACTCTTCATTGCGTCTCTTCAGTCGTCCATATGTTGTAAAATGGTATGGGATTTCATGTAGACATTGTGCTGACATTCTTCTCTTTCTTCCTTCTCACTCCATACTGTAGAGATATCATGTTGCATGTTAGACTTTTAACCTGGCCTAGCCAAGCTGGACTGATCCATGTGTAGGCCTACGCAGCTCATATGTGTGTGTACTGGAGAGAGTCATTAAACAGTCTCACTGTTTGTTTTACTTTCATGGCTATAAGTCAAGCGAAGGATCTGATGATCTTTCAAATTGGGCCTCAGAGCCACATACACATACATACACATACTCTCAGGCACTCCCTAACCATGCTTCTCTTTTAGGGCCCCTTGCCTAAACAGAGGAGACAAGCTTTCTTCGCCATTATTTATGTAAGGAAAACTTCGCAGAAGCACACTCCCTTTAACCATTAGAGCCATATATCCTCCTGGAGGAGGCTGACTCAGCGTGTGCACATACATACACACACACCACGATTAGTGGGACAGCGTGTTTAGAGAAGGAGCAAGAGAGAAAGATCCGTTGTCATGATGACCAATTGTCAGGTCAAAACAAGTCTCGGCCTCTCAAGGGCTGAGATATTGCTGTAGATAGCATCATGGATTAATCTCTTTCAGCAGTTTGGTCTATATGATCCTTTCTGAATAAGAAACCCTGGTACTGTATATTAGGCATGGGCCTTTTTTCCCAATTGAATTTCTGGCCATGCCTACCCGCTAGCAAGATATCTCCGGATTAAACAGTAATGCTAAGTAGCATGTGCTTCCTTCATGTCACATGAAGCAAGCTAGCTCATCTTTTGGAACTGCTGCTAGTGCAGCGTCACTGTACAGCTTAAAGTGCTTGGAGAAAAATGCTAACTGCCAATTCTGTTACATGAGCTAACAGACTTCCATGTTGGCCAGCTTTGTATAGATTGGGGGACAGGGAGGGCCATCCTGCCCACTCAGAGAGAGTGAGGACAGTTCTGCTGTCTTGGACAGCAGCATTACAGGGGATCAAACTCGCAGTCTTCCAACGATAGGGCCAGCACTTAGATTGCGCCACCTGGGAGCTCTCAGGAACTGACATTTTAACAGTTTTTGCTTGTTAAATGTTTTCAATAATTGCTTGGCTTTTGGAACGTCCCAATTTGAAAAAATATATGGTAACTTACATATATTAACTTATATTTAACTTACTTATTTATATTATATTTAATTTACTTGGCTCTAGCCCTAACTCTATCCTGTACATATACCCAAAACCTATACTCAACACTTACTCTGGTCCTAATCCTAACCCTAACCTTAATGCTTTTGAGAACTGAGTTTAACTAGATCATTTGTTAACAATCTGGACATCTGTAGATTATCTATAATTATCCAAATAAATTGTGACCCTATACAACATCAATACAATAGCATCCACTGTGTAAAGCACAGTATTATGTGTGTATTTCTATGGGTCTTTTACACTCATTATGCCTTATTGCATCTCTTCAGTCATCCACATGTGGTAAAGTGTTTTAGGAATGCATGTAAAGATTGTGCTGAAATTCTTTTCTTTCAGTTTTCTCGCTCCATACAGTGGAGATATCATGTTGCATGTTAGACTTCCAGCATGGCTTAACCAAGCAGGACTGAGCCATGTGTAGGCCCACATAGCTCATGTCTATGTGGTGGGGAGAGTCATTAAACAAACCCACTGTTTGTTTTACTTTCATGGCTGTAAGTCAAGCGAAAGATCTGATGATCTTATAGTTTAACAGAACGTTTAACATTAACGTAATGCATGTGGCAAGTGTTGACCTGCCCCAGATAGTTGATTTAGTGATTTATCTTAGTGTTTTAGTAGGGTTGATGCGCAATAAACAAAAACACACAAAATCTATGAGCAGAAAATTTATGTTTATTCCCTTTTTTCCCCTTATTTCATCTATAAGTCAGAGAGGATGTTTAATTCAGCAGTCAGATTGTTATCTGCATGCTGTCCTTTGGAATATTTTTTAGTAATTCACTGATTTTGTTCTTTCATTTCACCTGTATTCCTGTTTTTTATGTAATTAACACAAATGAAGCCTTGGTATCAGCAGTTTGGCCAACAACCCTGCTTGTTCAGGCATTTCTTACAGTAATGTCTTAATAGTTTCAAATTTACTGAATTAGTGTTTAATAATGTAACTTTTTTTTTCTTAATCAGAATTAAAAAAAATAATAGGTGTTATTTGGCGCAAATTTTGGATTTAAAAAAAAGTTGTTGTTACTGAATTAAGATCCATTCTCATCAAAAAAAGCCAGAAATGCCTGTCACTAGCTGTACGAATATGCAGGCTGCTTAACACTACGTTTTAATGAAGAGAAGCTCTGATGCGGTAGTCTTTACAGCATTTTAACTCCTCAATGCAATTAAATTTAACACTCTATTTTGGAGATTTTTCTGTTGTAAAAGTGGGTCATTTAGTTGCTCCTGGTCGTTTTGCTCAGCATCCGTTTTGGTAGCTTGTTTTAATGCCAGTAAAACAAGATCAACCCTCTTACGTAATTTGACGGTCCTGTATTGACTAATAATGCTGAGCAGTGCACTACATATACGTAGCTGATCCTGGTATTGGCAGTTTCTGTCATGCCACCAGACAGTGTGCAGTAAAATAAACTTTTTAAACCATGAGATTGACATGTAGTGTTGTGAGACCACAGCAAAGGCAAAAGATGTGAATCTTATAGTAAACCAACAATTCTCAACCAAAGTAGAAACTGGATAGCTATGCAGGTTAGTTAACATATTAGTTGGGCTTCTTTCAATAGTTTTCTCAAAATTCTCAACACATCATTATTCCAGGCCAGTGGCATAAACCATTATAAAATGTAATACACATGCTGTATTTAATGTTGTGTATTAAACTTGTCTCTTGAGGGTGTGTTTGCAGCTGTTGTTCTTATAGAATGTTGGCATATATGCTGTCCAGCTGCTTACAAGGAGAAAGAAACGTACTACATATAGGTATTGCCAGTTTGTTTAATATATGAAATGCGGTTCTAAGCTTATCACTTCCAACTCGATTTTCAGCTTGTCACTCTGATGTCATTTGTCGCTAAATCACAGCTCCAGATCACCTCCTCCCATAGGAAAGGACTGGTTGCCTGTCACATTGTCACCTGCTAATGTGAAGACAGAGATGTCAGCTGCTTGTGTTTCACTGTTCTCTGCTTTTCTTCTGTTAGCATAACCACACCCATCTCTACTTGCGCAATGAGTAAGAGAACGCTATTTCCAGTTACTTAGCATGAGAACTCACTAAATCAGTGCTGTGCGGTTGCTCTTGGTGAGTGAATCAGCCGTGAATTTGTTTTTATGAAACTTCTGTGAATGACTGATCTGTGACCAGTTTTTTCTTTTCCTATCTTTGTCAACAGGATTATATAAGCAGGCATGGCTGATCCCAGATTCTCTGGCACATTTGATACTGTTTTAAAAAAAAAAAAAATCCTGGTCTCAGGCCAGGATTGGGCCTGGTGTGTGGATCTTCGTTGGAAGTCTTAATCTGAGCTGTGAAATGAATAACAGCTGCTCTTTGTTGTCTTCTCTCTCTCTTCCTTCCCAAGTGAAGGCACGTCCTGAACTCTCTGCTTCTCATGGAGACCAGCATAATGCCCTTAAGTAGATGCGTGGTGGCTAAATGCTGTTTGCCGCCGTGGACCTGGTCCAAATATGCAGCGACAGTTCCAGCAGGCCTGCTATGAAAACATCACAGTTATTCTTTTTTTTTTTTTTAAGTGTTTTCTTTTCCTTGCAAACATCTTGCAGGCTTTCACTCTCTAATAATGACTCTGTACTTGGGCCCCTTTTGCATCATGTCGCACTTACTTCTCTGGACGTGAGCTCACACCCTGAATGTACAAGAAGCTTATTGTGCCCTGCTAGTTAAAATAACATGTTTAGGAAGTTACTGCCAGTGGGTGTTAGGAGTAACTAAACGCAAAGTAAATGAGCAAGAGGTGACTAGAATGACGACATGAATGAGTTCTTTACTGGTGTTGAGCAGATTTCTTTAGTTCCTTGTAAAGTCAAACATGCCACAGTCAGTGTCATGGAAACGAAACAGTATGGCTAGCCTGTAGGGCCCAGCCAGTGTATCGGTTTGCTGTTTGCTGAGCGAGATTGACGACCTGCAATTTTATCAGTATCAGCGAAAATATCAGCAGTAGCCCTCTAAGAATTGGTAACCTTTTTGGTTACATCACTGTCAGGATTCAGAATCTCCCAATGATAAAGCAAAATCTTTGTATCACTGGAAAATCCAATTTAATCCAACCCTGTTTAACAATATTTTAGCAATACAGGCTAAACTGGTAAATCTTAACAAAACAAAAGCATGTAAAATGCATCCAAACCTAATAGTCAGAGAATGTTGGTCCTCAGTCACCAGTTTTTTCTTACATTTGTTCTTGAGAAAGGTCCAAGAAAAAAGTCTACGTCAGATTTGTGACGTGCTCTTAAACCATGGAATTGTTTGCATCTTTGTGCTCTTTTAGGTAGTGTTTAAGCTGTAGGTAGAAACATTATTTATATCACTTCACATTGTGAGTTTTTTGCTGTTTATTTGAGTTAAACAAGCGTGAAATTTCATATCTATCAGCTCTGTTTAACTAATACTATTCTAGTATAAACAAGAGTCTAAAATGTAGATATAAAATCAGATCAGCTGATGTTATCGGTTATTGAAATATTTAAATCAGTGTCTGTGTCTACAAAATGTTCGTATCAGTTGGGCCCCACCAGCTAGCCACTAGCTCACATGGTATGTACATGTAGTTCAAGTTTGCCTAATTGTGTTGCCAGTTTTACTAAAATGAGTAATAATCTGGTTTCCCAGAAGAGATTCAGTGTGAATTTAACAATGTACAAGAAAGCAGCGCTAAAAGCCAGCCAACTGCTAGCCGTGTTATTTGCCTGTTTCAGGTGTGTTTTGGGGGCTGCTAGCCCTCCTGTCGCCACTGTTAGTGGTATTTGTTGTTCCAGATATTGTAGCTGCCTGAAATTACTAATAATCTGTTATTTCGAGAAAAAACTTGAGTAAAATGCCTCAGTGAGGTCACCTATGTGATAATGAGTGCATTGGTGTGTGCACACGTGTGGCTCTGTAAGAGTGTTAGCCGCAGGACAGCACATTCTGTTCCATTCTTTGACAGAAGCAGGCCAAAGGGGAGAACTGTAGAATGTCTCAGATATCCAACACCTAGATATTCGCTCTGTCTTCTTTGTCAGTGAGGTCCGGGTGTGCTCATGTTAAACTCCTACCTCTGCTCGTCTTCACCTGAGTTTCTGGAGTCTTGCACGTGATTTGGTACTGCAGTCTGAAAAGTGAGTTTTGACATGTTCATGTCTTCTTCTGTTATAGAGTGAGCCACAGCACTTAGCATATGCGCCTGTGTGGGTGCCTATGTGTGTGTGTGTGTGTGTTTCCCTTAGGGGTGTGACCATTCTGAAATTGAGACTGAAACCACAATACACGTGTCTACGGTTTGTGATAGCCCCCTCCACCAAATCTGGTTTATAAGGAGCCTGGCCACTTCCTATTTCCCCCGTTATATCAAAAACAGGATTGCAAGACAGAAGAGGGCGTCCGCGAGCGAGTCCTCAATGAATGGGGTGAATGGAGTTAAACGGCTAAAAACTAAATGTTAAAATAGTTTCTGATCACTCACCCAGAACTCCCCTTTAATTTTAGAAAGTAGAGAGATTTATTTCACTAAAACAGCAAAGAAAACTCACCTGTATGTTTCCTTTTTTTCTACAGCAGACGGGCAGTACAGTGCTGGCATTGCTGCTACTGAGTGCTGATTGGTTGGCGACCTGAGCCGCTACATTGAACGTACATGAATGTGCATGAGGCGTTGTTTTAAACTGCTGTTCTGCTTTCAGGACATGAATGCAATCTTTTATCTTAAGAATGTTTAAGCATTTATAAACTATGATTTTGCTCAAATGCTCCATCTTAACCCATAGAGTAATTCTCCACTCTGCAAGTTCTCTGCCTCCACGTCCCAACCACAACGCTCATGAGCTTTCAGTACGTTACTAAGGTAACAAAACTGATTTTTAGCTTCACAATTAACATTATAACACATGTAAATTATGAAGTTATTATTCTGTGTAATGTTAGGGCGAGCTGTGTACCATGTTCCTTGGTGTGCTTCTCTTTAGTGTTCCAACCCCCATCCCACCCCCAAAAAAACACAACAATATACAACCAAAAAATGAGGCAAGAACCGAGCTGTGGCGCAAACATCGAGGTGGATTTGGAGAATCGTTACATTCGGAGTGTCCATGCTGCATGTGTGTGCACATATGTGAGGAGGCATGTGTGTTTCCTCTCTGAGAGGCCTCCAGGGTTAGGCCCACATGTGTTTGCACGTGAATATATATATGTGTGTGTGTGTGTGTGTGAATGAACTCATTGGCCTGGTGCTGTTTTGAGGACGGAGGGTCACAGAGTGCAGAATTCCTTCAGAGCAGCACTGTCTGTTTACAGCTCAGGGGCTACGCCATTAGAAAACACTCACACACACACGTAGACCCCCCCACACACACACACGCACTCACACACACACACACACACACACATACATACACATGCTATCTCTCTCTCTTTCTTTCTGTATGCTGCTCTCTTTCTTTTTCTTCTTTTCACCCTTCGTCTCTCCCTCTCTTCTTTTGTCTTGCGCTTACTCTCTCCTTCACTCTCTTTCGCTCTCACCCTCTCTCCCTCTTTCTCCTCTACCCTTTTCCCTATTCCCTCTCTTACTGTCTCTCTTTCTCTGTCTGTCTTCTCTGTCACTCTGTCTCTTTCTGTCACTCTCTCTCTTCTCTAATTCACCCCTCTCTCTTCGTTTGTCTCTCTCTCTGTCTCTTGTTCTCTCTCTTTCAATCTCTCTTTCATGCTTCTTTTTCTCCCTCTCCCTTTTCCCTCTGTTTCATGTTTGTCTCTCCTCTTTTTCTGTCCCTCTCCTTCACTTTCACACTTTTTTCCACACAATTTTCCCTCTCTCTCTCTATGTGTCTTTCTCTCTAGTGTCTTTCTCACTTTTTCTCACTTTCTCACGTACACACACATGCTCAAACAGCGTGATTAGACGCACGCACACAGAGGCAGACATGCACAAACTCACTCTTTTACTCTCACACACTCACTCTCTCTCTCTCTCTCACACACACACACGCACACACAAGCGTGTACAGACACATGAACGCAAAGATATACACACGAATACTCTCTCTCTCGTGAGTGTGTACACATACATGCACCCAGAAGAGTGTCTTCTCTGTGTCGTTCTGTTTTGGTGGAAACCTGCTGCTATTTTCAGCAAACTCTCTCTCTGTGCTGCCCATATGTGGCTCTGCTCCTGCTGCACACACAGGATGCTCTATTATAGTACAGTACACTATAGAGTGCAACACTGTCAGGACCTATAGGAGAGAGAGAGAGGGAGAGAGAAGGGAATGGACTGTACTTGCTGTGACAAAAACAGTCAGATTGTCAAAGGCTCTATTGTCTTACTGTGCCCCAGGCTTATGACGTCCACATAGCTCTCACTCTCTCTGAGGCCTTTCCCTGACTCTGTATATATGTGTGTGTGTGCCCAGAGAAGGTTTTTTAACCCAGGATGGGTTACAGTGTAACTGCGTGCATGTTTTCTCAGGGAAGTGTGTTTGTCTTGCAGGCCGATGCTGAGGCCCTTTTGTTTAACTAAGCCGAGAGGTTCTCCTTCAACAACACACACTCACACGCTGACCGGGAGGGCCCCGTCACACACACATCAACATCAGTAACCACACCAGTTGCCTTACCTTGCTGTGCACAATACACTATGTTATTTAGTGTAGCTTATTACACTGACCAGCAGAAATTGTTTAATTTCAGTATGCAGCCAGTCTTGAGTCTATGTCGTGCGGGTCTGAATTGACTTCTACTCAAGTCTCAAGTCTCTGTGGTTTGAGTCTCAGGTCACTGGTGTGCAAATTCTAGACAATCATGACTCTCTGCAGTTTGAATCTACATCTAGTTCTAGTCAAGTCTTGAGTCTCTGTGATTTGAGTCTTGAGTTTCTGGTATGCGTGTTCTAGTCAGGTTTTGACTCTCTGTGGTTTGAGTCTCCAGTTGTTGATGTGTGAGTTCTAGTCAAGTCTTAAGCATGTGGTACTTTGCTTCTGTCCATCAGACTGAAGGTTTTCTGTAATGAAAGGTACGGTATTTGAAGCCACATCAAACCTGATTCTGCTCTGAGCTGTGGGTGTACAGCTTTACAGAATGACCGCAGCTTTACAGAATGAGCAAAACTGATAGGCAAAGTTATACGTAAGGTTGGGAATTAGGGGTCCTGATTCAATCAGTTTTGTTGGTGGTTTTGTACAAAACTGAAATTTCTCAAATCTCGGGTTGAGTGGGGAATTAAAATTTCCTCATGACAGGTAACAGGACATGCCTGCACTAACACACCTTCCTTGTTTGAAATGTTTGGACTGTGCAAAAAGCTGTTAGTGCAAAACAGATAAATGATCTTTATATATAAAATTACAGTAGTATTTCAGATGTATATTCCTCATCTATCTAATAATCTGACATATATGGTATAGACCTCTAGTGGCAGGTACAAGTTTGTGTATTATGAGTGAGAACTAAGTCACTTCAGCCAAAGCCTTTTCCTCTAACCCTGACCCCTTGATCTAGATGGTACTTTACTGAATATCCCTTTGTTAGCTCGGAATCTCAAATATCAAAAATTATCAGAAAGCACACCCTTAACCCACACTCAAGTAGAAGTATTGTCACTTAACTACTTTAGTGACCCAAGTAGTAGCAAGTAAAAACTGTCTAACAAAGAAGCAATTTGAGTCTGAGTAAATACGTCCTACTTAATTATTTTTTAGAAGGCCTTTCAAGACTCTGCCCCTCAATATATATTTCAAGTGTGGTCTTCTGACTGTGAACCTTGTCCATTTCATTTGTCTTGGTTATTAGCTGTTCCCAAGACTAGGCTCTGTTCCATGCGGACTTCTCCTGTCATGTGCTTGTAGAACCAGCAGACTATCTGGACTCAAATCTCTTCTTAGCACTGTTGTTCAGTGAAAATTCATACACACAATTGGACAAAATTCAGGCTTCTGGACTTTGTTTAAGCTGTAGAATGTGCTTTTGTCCATTTTCATAGATAACAGTATGTCGTACACAGAGCTGGGTGGTTCTGTACGCTCACTACGCACGATGTGTAAGGCCTCGCAAATTATTCAAGGACCCCACCTCCCCCTTGTGTCAAAGGATGAAGCGGAACTATCCATCTGGTCATGAAAAAGAAAAAAAAAACACTCTTAAGTTTTCATCTCTAAATTTGTTGTTGGCAAATGACGGTAACATTTAACAAATACAAGTTGATGTTCTTGATTTGATCAGCACCAGCGGGCAACGATGTTTACCAGCTGCAGCTCGGAACAGATAACTGCATTGAAATGTAAGTCGTGCTTTGCAGCAGTAACCTCTGTAAAGACCAGTCCAGTCCAGTATGTGGGCATGATGGCACACTTCTCATACGCGCACATCATTTAAAAAAAAAAATGGTTATCTAGTCTTTGTCTAGTTTAGATACTACCTTGTTTAGTTACAACTCTGGACAATGCAAAATGCACTGTAGCACTGTATTGACATTGACTATTGATTAAATTTTGAATGTAAGATGTTGATTAGCTGAGCATACTGGGCAATATGGATGCACATCTGTCAGCAAATAATAACCGTCAAATATTCAGCCAAGCCATGGTATAAGTAGTATTTTATATTTGAAAATGTGTAAAGGGAAATCTGGGAGAGCCAGTTTGAATAGGCCTGATGTAGCTGATAAAATTAATAATAGTATTACCTATAATGTTTCAGGTGCTATGCCATATTATTTGTTTATACCTAATTCTCTTCTGTATAGTTCTGTATAGGTTCTGTGTAGACCGACAGATGGAGCAAACTGTTTTAAAGGAGGCAGGATTGTACCAGGGGTATGTCAGGTGTGACTGTGTGGCAATTGCAAATGGTTTGTATGGCTCACAGGTCAGGTAGGAGAGCCCCTTTGTAGAGTTGTGCTTAAGGCCCCAAGGAGGTCCGGACCATCTCTGGTCGTACAGTATCAGAAACCACATAAGCAAGTCTATTCGAGATTGCTTAACGACTCAACAGAGTGTAAGAAGATTTAGTTTAGTTTGAAGTTCTAACTTGTTACTTAGTGCTCTAACATGTTTAAAGGGGGCAGCACTGAGTAATGTTTCTTTATTTGTTAACTGTGTAGGTAATTCTACAGTTTTTGGTGTGAATGCTGGCAGGATGAGTGTTTTTTCTTGGCCTTATGTTTTCACTCACATGAAAAACATGTAGCTTTGCTGGACTCTACAAAAAATTCTGTAACGGTAGACGTGTGTGAGTGTGCATGCACAACAGTGTGTGTGCGCAGTGTTATTTTGACATTGAGGCCATTGTTAGCTACTAAGTAAACGTAGCTATCAAGTAAGGTGGCTAATCGGCCAATTTGGCCACTTTAGGCTCGTGGTTTAATAGTCGCAAACGCGAAATAAGGAAGAGCAAATCGTGAATTGTTGGCTAAAATTTCATGATCAAGGATCATACATTTCTTAACAGATATTAGGGATACTCACTTCATTCATACACACAATAGCAATAAAATACCGACTGAACTTCACTCTGGGTTGTGTTTCTCCTGTATGTGTGGGTTAAAAATGTAAAAAATTGGACAGTAGATAAAATGCAAATAAAAAATATAAACATTCATTTTATAAATCTACTTTGTTTTGTTTTTGAACAAAACCGGTACAAGACAAGGCGTAATATTTTATGTCATCAACTTCATTGTTTTAGTAAATATACACTCTTTCTGAAATTGATGCCTGCAACATTTTCCAAAAAAGTTGAGACCGGGCAAAAGAAACGTTGTGAAATGTTTAAGAATAGCGTTCTCTAACCAGGGGTTGCAAGGATTTTAGGTATTTCATTTCTACAGTGCATAACATCATCATAAGATTCAGGAAATCCGGAGAAGCATAAATGAATGCCCCTCACCTTTTTCCCCTCAGGTGGCACTGCGTTAAAAATCTGTGTGTTTCTGTGATGGATATCGCCACATGGGCTTAGGAACACTTTTTATACTGACTAAACATTGTCAGTAAACCCTGTTCATCATATGCATCTACATGCAAGTCAAGACTAATATGCACAGTGACAGTCATAACAATGTCCAGAAATGCAGCCAACTTCACTGGTTTACGCTGATCTGAAATGGACTGACACCAGGTGGAAACGTGTATTGTGGTGTGACGAGTCAACCTTTCAGATTATTTATGGAAATAACGGACGTTGTGCTCTCTGGGCCAGAGAAGAAAAGGAACATCCACATTATTACTAGCGTTAAGTTCAATAGCAGCGTCTGTCATGGTATGGGGGGTATTAGTGGGTAACCTGCACATCTGTGAAAGCATTATTAATGCTGAACACAGTTGTCTTCTTCAGGGACATCCATGCTTATTTCAACATGACATCAAGCCACATTCTGTACTCCCTGCAGTCCAGAACTGTCTCCCAATGAGAAGATACATCTTACTAGGCACAAAATAGGATAACAAAGGCCCTGTATGGTTGCACAGCTGAGGACTGGTAAAAATTTCTGCTTTCAAAACTGGATCAGTTTGTGTCTTTGATCCCTAAGCAATTATGCAATTAAGTGTTGTTAAAAGGAAATGTGATGTAACACAGTGGTAAACATGCCCTTGTCCTCCTCCTGATTTTTGGAACATGTTGCAGGCGTTATATTTGAAATGAGTGTATATTTAGAAAAAACATGATAACAATGAAGTTCACAAGGTAAAACTTCAGATTTCCTGGTTTTGCTTTCTGTTTTTATTAACATTCACATGATGTTCCAAGTTTTTTGGAATTGGGTTTGTATATGATCGTTGTACATCGGTGGTTAATGTGTGTGTTCCTTTGTGTGCTTCTGAAAATGTGATTGTTTGTGGATGCAGTGCAGTAATGGCCTTTCTGTGCTCTGTTGTAGCTCAGCATCATCAGTCTTAATGCACTCGGCTGCACGGGACGTTGTGGAGAATGTGTGGTTTTCGATGGTTTTGGTGTGACATTTAAGCTGTTCTGTTTTTTAACACTGGCTGTTTTCTGATCCCCATTTGATTCTGGGGGGCTTTTAACTTCTAACCCCAGTGGCGCAATGCTGCCCCCTTCTGGCATGTTTGTGAGTGGGTCATTGACAAGGTGACTGCAGAAGAGATGGAGAGATATGCACATACACTAGCATTCAAAAGCTTGGAATCACGTCATGCTAATAATTGCTGTGATTTTATGAAATAATCATTTTAGCTAGTTTTTTTTTTTTAAAATTTATATTCAGTATTTCAATTTTTTTGGGAACACCAAAAAATTATAATATACTATAATTATCTATTTATATATATATTATTTACAATAATTCCTTGACAAGTTATCTGCCTAAGATTTGCTCACAGCATCAAATATGAGTTATAACAGTATATAGTCATTGAAGTTGTTCATCATTTTTATTTTCATTTTTTCATCATTTTTTTTATGCTTGTATTGTGATATC
>JAILXH010231386.1:390-14275 GCA_023558415.1 Piaractus mesopotamicus | reverse complement strand
TTTTTTTTTTTTTTTTGTGATGCTTATAGTAATCTGAATGGTTGGTGTTGGTGGTTTATGCTTACGGCAGCTCCAGAGCTGCGCCAGGACAGATTTGTTGTCCGTATGTAAATGACGCTCAACTTCTGTCCCGCCCACCAGCCAAGAAGCAGGACGGCGCCGTCGCCATGGAGATGCAGCCGCTGAAGAGCGCGGAGGGCGGAGAGGTGGAGGAGAGGGAGAAGAAGAAAGCCAACGTGCCGAAGAAGGAGAAGTCCGTCCTGCAGGGCAAACTCACCAAGCTGGCCGTGCAGATCGGAAAAGCGGGTAAGTGGCACTTCAGCCGGCCAATCAGAAAAGAGAGGGGCGCTGGTGGAAATCTTGTTAGGCAGTCCATTGATAACCCACTGCAAGTTACTAGTTGGACTACTTAACCTTAGAAAGTCTGGAGTGTTACTGTACTATTTAACTGTAATTGCATAATTACTTTGGAATGCTTTTTAATTATTAACATGAATTACATATCGCTGCTGTCGGAAGAAAACCTTGCATATCCATTTTTGTTGTTTTTCAGTTTTTGACAAAATTTGAAAATGCCCTTTGCATTGTGTGTAAATTTCATGAAGAACGGGCCAAAAGAAATGACCCAGAATGACTTGGAAAAAAGTCTGGTTCCATTGACTTACATTATAAGTGAAGTAGGATTTTTCCTTCTCCTGTAAAAGTGTCATTTTGGAGATTCAAGGTTTTCTTCCATCTACAGCGATTTGCATTTAATCACAGTCAGTTTACATAATTTGTCATTCATTTATTTATGTAATTCATAACTCAACTGTACTCTTATATTTGTATTGATAAATTAATGTCTGCAGTGCCGGCATTTTTCCGTTTGTTTCGATGTAAAACAGCAACAAAAACATGCTGAAATGATGTTTTTTCTTTCTACAAACAACAAAACTCAACAACGACTTTCCATCATAATAAAATATCTCCTCTTCTACTTACGAACACAAATGTGGCATCGATTGAAAGTGCAGAATCTACACGTTGTACAGAGCTTCTCTTGTTTTAGTGAGATACGAGAGAGAAATAATAATCATGCTTTTTTCTTTGTTGAAAGCACTTTGAAAAGTGGTGGGACAAATGCGGCCCTGCTGCTAACTGTTGGTTAACTAACTTTAACATATCATCAGCTGGGCTTTTTGTCTTTAGAATGATCTGTAGTTTAATATATATGAATATGTGGTCCGACTCTCCAGGTCTGGTGATGTCAGCTATTACAGTGATTATCTTGGTGCTGTACTTTGTGATTGAGACGTTTGTGGTGGAGAGGCGGGTCTGGCTACCGGAGTGCACGCCCATCTACGTGCAGTACTTCGTCAAGTTCTTCATCATCGGAGTCACCGTGCTGGTGGTTGCTGTGCCTGAGGGTCTCCCCCTCGCTGTCACCATCTCTCTAGCCTACTCAGTGAAGGTGAGGAAGACCAGACACACCCTCTGTATTTGTGTGTGTGTAATTAGCAGGTATGAAATATGATTTAGCATGGAGTCTTCACCAGAATTGAGTAGTAACAGAGATATATAGCACCAGTCTGATGTTTGGACCAGGTCTATCGCATGTTTTTGGCAAATTCATGAAAATAAAATAACGAGGAATTTATTGCGACACATGTTGATTCTTATGAAAGCAACAGACATTTTAACTTCTTAAAGTTGCTCTAAACGTGCTATAACATGTTTAGAGGGCATTAGTGAGTCATGTTTGTTTATTTGAGCTTGGGCTGTTTCTGAGTTCAGTCAGGGGCTACTAAGTGTTAACAGCAAGGAAACGAATTAGCTAATCAGCCAGATTTAGTCTTGTACTTTAAAGCGACTTTATGTAATAGTTTTACCTTAAAATAACAGCTTCAAAATCATTTTGGTGATACACTGACTTGTAATAGAGAGAATGGCGTCTCTGTCATTGCCACTCCGGCCCGGAACACCTGCTATAGCACTATGTAACTTCGGAGGAGCAGAGCGAGACCTCTCACAAGAACTGCTTTATGGCACCACATCACAATCCAACAACTATGGCTCTTCAGCCCACTATAAGAAGAAGCCTGCTCGGTATTCCCAGCATGGACATCATGGCAGAGGCTACCAAAAGATCAAAGAAGACATTGACGGAGGAAGCAAGCAAAAGGCCGGACAAGAGTAAATCTCAGACTGGCTTTTACTCGTTGGTGAGAGCTAAAAAGATAAAAAGGATGAAGGACAGTCTCATAGCTAACAGGAAACCAGCGAAAATCCGACAGCAGAGTGTAAGTTGCAGCCCTGCCAATGTTATTAATGAAAGATTGCACCGTAGGCTGTAACCTTATCTGTGTTATCCCCGACTTATCCCTGTTTTTACCGATGCCAAAAGTCATCTAACCTCAGCCCCGTTTCAGGCTGGCATGCAAAGAAATAAATTCATCTTGAGCCAAAATGTTTGGCCAGTCTTCATCAGTATCACACCAAATAAGCCTTGAAAGTTTGCAACTTCCTGTAATAAAATGCTGTAATGTTACTCTACCTTTTAAGTCGACATGGTGCTTTTTCTTGTGATGTTGTTCCTGTCGGGGTTGTGCTGAATTTCGTCTCGCCAGCAGGATCCAATTTCCCTTCACACAGGTGGACGCTACAGATTACTGTGATTTCTGTTATTTACACACAGAAACAACCAACATTGCGAGTGTAATCTGTGCGTCCACACGAGTCGGATTCTGTGCCCTTCAAATCGCTGCTGTCAGAACAAAACATTGTATCTCCCAAATGATAACATTACAGGGGAAGAAAAGATATATTTTACTTTTAATGTACTTCAGATTTTTTTCCAGGTAATTTTGGGCCGTTTCTTTTGGTCCATTCATCATGGAATTTACACCCAATATAAAGGACAGCAGTCATTTTCAAAATATGTCAAAAACCGAAAAACATCAAAAAAGAATATATAGATGGTTTTGTTCCGACAGCAGCAAAATGCAAGATGTACATGAGGGGGGCTCATAGCATGATCTGTATGTACGACAGTGGTGAAAAAGAGAAATACACTCTGCAGCTGTAGAGGAGCCTAAGAGCAAAAAATGCCAATCCTCTAATAATGCTGCTTTAACGATTGCATGCAGCAAACAAAACAGACAATTCAATTGTTAATCACAATTATTTATATGGCAGTTAATCATCAGCTAAAATTTCATGATCATGACAGGCCTAGTTTGGTCACCAAACCAGACATCCAAACTATGAAATAACACATATGGAGTGACCAAAAGTGGTCAGATTGTTCAAAGTAGCCCCCCTTTGCTTTGATGCAGCTTTGCACACTCTTGGCATTCTCTCAGGCAGCTTCATGAGAAGCCACCTGGGATGCTTTTCCAACAGGACTAAAATATTTCGACATATGCTCATGCACTTGTTGGCTGTTGAAAACCCCAGAGGAAAATGTTATTGCTCAAACGCTGCTCTTTGATGAATTAGGAGACTTGCCGGGCTCTTTTTCTCAGGAGAAATATCTGAGCAGCAGGAGATTTCAGCAAAAGTCTCCTTTGTCTTTCCATCTGATGTTGTTGTTGACAAGGAGAAACTACAGAGATATTAAGGGAAATCTTTTTTTTATTTAACGGTCCTAGTGGACTGTTTTTGATCATATCTCCTTTAAATCCAGAGTAGTTTAGCCATATGTTTGTCAGTGTTGGAAATATTGGTAAAATCTGGTTATGAAACACTGCATTCAGTCAGGTGCGTCCAAACTGTTGACTGTTACCGTATTTTACTTTCTGGTTGCGTTGGTTTCGTTGTGTCGTTTGTCCAGGAGTTTTATGCAGTTTCTGACATTTAGCTCCACTATTGAGATCCACAGTGTACTTCAGAACCCAACACACCCCACTGTTACCCCCATCCTCAACTGTTCTTTCCAGAAAATGATGAAGGACAATAACCTGGTGCGCCACTTGGACGCTTGTGAGACAATGGGCAACGCCACTGCCATCTGCTCGGACAAGACTGGCACGCTGACCACCAACCGCATGACCGTGGTGCAGGCTTATCTGAACGACCAGCACTTCCGAGAGATCCCTGACCCCAGCCAGGTCAACCCCAACACCCTGGAGATGATAGTCAACGCCATTGC
Organism: Piaractus mesopotamicus; assembly: GCA_023558415.1. Lineage (NCBI taxonomy): Eukaryota > Metazoa > Chordata > Actinopteri > Characiformes > Serrasalmidae > Piaractus > Piaractus mesopotamicus. The sequence goes on along the minus strand of JAILXH010231386.1, from coordinate 10,143 downwards.
TATCAACAGCGCCTACACCTCCAAGATCATGGTAAGAGCGCACACAGCAGGAGATGAGCTGCATATGAGACTGAAAAGGCCACAGCGCATTCTTAGACTGCATAAAATGGGTTGGAAATATTGAATTGAATATGATTTTGCTGCTGCAACATATTATTGGCACTCTCACCATCGACCACTTGACTGAAATGGGTTTTGAATAGGCGTGCTCCACTTAGCTGTTGGTCAGATTTTTGAAAGGCTATGTACAGTCTTTAGCATATTTCTACAAAAATATAAAAGATGATGATCACATTTGGATGAAAAGGTTCAGATTTCATTGCAAACAAGACTGGCAGTTTCTAAAAGCAAAAGACCTTGAATGGGGATAACAGCTAGCCTTGCAGATTGTGAATCTAGTGGTGTGGACGCTGATGTCTGCACTTTAAGACAAAGTCTCCACCTATCTAACCCTTTTGGACTGAGAATCTCCCCAGTGACACATTCTGAGAATTTAGCAGTTGTCCCTTAAACTTGTTTAAATCCGCCACCAGAGGAGTTAGGGTGCATGCGTGTCCACGTCGGCCACAGTGTAACATATCAGCATATACAATTTGAGGTTTTTGTGTGCTCACCATATAAAAGCTTCCTTTATTGCTAGAAGCATTGTGATTTTTTTCTGAGCACGTGTTATAGTCATTTATAGAGCATTTCAGATCAGTGAGCCCTTATTATTGGTTTGTTTTTTCAGGTTAACAATAAAACCTGTTGAAACCTATTTTTGTGTTGGCTTGTTCAAAGACATAGCTGGTGAGACAAACTAAATAAAAATAGGTGCATTTTTTGGCTTTATTAGATCACATTTTTAACATATCAAATAAGTGTTGCGACTGCATAGGGAATCATATGAACAGAGAAAGGCACATTAAACAGCAGCAGTAGCTGTTTTTGCCTTAAAGAATGAACCCCACACTCTAGCGGTTGTGAATCTGAGAGCCTTACAATGATAAAAGTAATGCATCAAATACTGCCACTGAATTTTCAGCATTGCCATATCTATTTTTTTGTTTTAAATTGTATAATTGTTATGTTAAAATTGAAAGAAGTAAGGTAGCATAACTGAGTCAGGAGAAGAAGACTACACTAAAATATGGTGTGCATGTGCTGCTGTGAGTCACCCTGTAAAGCTTGAAGTAGTTATTTAAAAAAAAAAACAGGCATCGGGTCGAAATTCGTGGAAGTTTTTCAAAACATGTCATGTCTTTACATATTAGCATCATGCACACAGGCTCAAAAATGAAGGTCCGGCATGATGGTTAAGTCTCAAATGCAAAATTTTACTGATGGAGATATGATGATGACATAAGATCATTCGCTCACATCTGCAAAAGACGGCTTGACTGAGTTCACTTTGAATACTCTTTCAGATCATCAGATTCATCAGCTCTTGGGGGTCCGAAGCACAACCGGTGTTACAAAATATTCTTCCACACACTGCGTGCAATTACACATTTCCACCAGAGACGTCTCCAAATCCCCAAATCTTACGCAATGTAGCTCTTACACGCAGGTGCAATAATAGCATGGAGAGATTGTGTTAATTCATATGAAGAGTAAAATAAAAGACAGGGTTTTTTTTTTTCCCTCTCTATAAAGAGGATATAAACCTTTATGCTGCTTTATTTCTTTGTTCATTTTCACCTCATCCACCTTTATCTCTCTTCATCTCCCTTTCCCGCAGCCTCCTGATATTGAAGGTGGTCTGCCTAAGCAGGTGGGGAATAAAACAGAGTGTGGCTTGCTGGGTTTTGTGCTGGACCTGAAGAGAGACTATGCACCCGTCCGTGAGCAGATCCCTGAAGAGAAGCTCTATAAGGTCTACACCTTTAACTCCGTCCGCAAGTCTATGAGCACCGTGGTGCAACTGCCGGATGGCAACTTCCGCCTCTACAGTAAAGGAGCCTCTGAAATCCTGCTGAAGAAGTAAGTCTGCTTCTGTTATATTGCTATTATTATCACCCTTATTATGTTGTCACTTTTAAGTGTCATTGTTTTGGCATTATTAAATGTGGAAAACCGAATAAAATATGTCCCACCAACACACTTATTGTGAAAAGTAAATGGACTAAAAGACAAAATTCTATGATGTATAAACAGCTTCAAAATGTGCCAATATCTCCCCAGTCTATGTAGTCCATACGTGGAACAATATGCAAATTAAGCCCGGTTTGAATTCATCACACCATTATTGACTATCATCCTGTCACGGAATATTCATTTTATAACCATATTACCTGTTTATATGTATCTATAATTGATAATATGTGCAAGGATTTTACTGCTGTTATTTTCTTTTATGTCCCTTTTTTTGTTCTTCTTGCGCTTATGCCTCGTTCCTCTTCTCCAGATGCTCGTCCATTCTGGGGGCAGGGGGTGAGGCGCGGAGCTTCAGGCCGCGGGACAGGGATGAGATGGTGAAGAAGGTGATTGAGCCCATGGCATGTGAGGGTCTGCGAACCATCTGCATCGCCTACCGTGACCTGCCTGGTGAACCTGAGCCTGACTGGGACAACGAGGCTGAAATCGTTACTGACCTCACCTGCATCGCTGTGGTGGGCATCGAGGATCCTGTGAGGCCTGAGGTATGCGCTCGACAAGCATGCACATGGCCATTTTTGGTGCCCGTCACATGCTGGTCATGCCTGTTGAACCTACCCAAAAAACAATTTATTAATTGATAAAAAGCGTATTTGGTGACATCTTTATAGAAAAAAGTACATAAGCACTGCATTAGAGAACAAGAGGGATCTGATCATAAGTGGACAGCGAGACATAAGAAAGGGTGCCACTCACATTTACCACAAGTCTTGTTTGTCCTTTGCTGTTGTCAACGATGCTTTAGCGTTCACACTATAAGTGTTGTGTGGTCATATGAATCCCTGACCACCTCTGAAGGCGGTTTGAGTGATCAGATCACTATATGTCTCTAAGATGTATTGTACCCCTTCCCCCACTGCACTTAGCGCTGTCCACTTATTATTAGATCACCCAGAATGCATGTTAATGTGAAGTGTGAAGCCAGTGAAGGTTAGGTAGTTGTCCTCTGTCTCACAGTGCTACAAATCTGGGAGGGTGAAGTCTAGCACGTGCTTCCTCCAAGACACATGAAACCAACCACCACCATCTTTATAAACTGCTGCTACCGTCACGTCATTCAACAGCTCAGTGTACTTGGAGGAGAACAGTAACAGCCAATTCTGTTATGTTAGCTAACAGACAGCTTCATTTGATAGAACTGCATTGAGTGATGAAGGGACAGGGAGGACCACCCTACCCATCCTAGTAGAGTGCAGCCAATTGTGCTCCCTTGGCCTCCTGGCCAAGCATGGCAGTGGCATCTAACTAAAGTACCCTTGAAAAATTTAGATGAAAGTGCTAGGTAAAAACAGCATGTTACAAGTACAGCCACCAGTGAGACGTTTTATTTTTATCAGTATGTGATCAAAATTGTTGAGAATGTAGGCTAATAAATATTAAAAACTCTTAAAGGCCAGTGTGGCAAGGAAAATATTGTCACCATCGAAAAAAAAGCCCATGTACCTTTATTTTTATTTTTCTGCATCAATTAAACATGGCAGCTGTTTTTTTTTTACATTGTGTGAATATTTAATTATGAATGGGCTGATAGAAATTGTACAAAATTACTTTATATATACAATATATATATACTTTACATTAACTTACATTAAAAGCAAAAGCTTGCATTTTTGCCTTCACCTGTGTTTCCATTTTGGAGTGTGTTCATCTTTTACTTTTTGCCCACTAAAGGTACCTGAGGCCATCCGAAAGTGTCAGAGGGCAGGCATCACTGTGCGCATGGTCACCGGAGACAACATCAACACAGCCCGCGCCATCGCCGCCAAGTGCGGCATCATCCAGCCTGGCGATGACTTCCTGTGTCTAGAGGGCAAAGATTTCAACCGACGAATCAGGAATGAGAAAGGAGAGGTGATGCGTGATGCTCCTGACACCAGTGGCCTTGTCTTATCTGCTTTTACTGGTTGACACAATTTTCCACTCAGAAGAAAACATAATGGATTTCTCAGTACAAACTGGTGCAAACTGTCAAACAGTGACACTGTAATAATAACAAAGTGCCCTGTTTGTTACTGTCTCTGTTTTTCAGATTGAGCAGGAGAGGATCGATAAGATCTGGCCTAAACTGAGAGTCCTGGCTCGTTCCTCACCCACAGACAAACACACTCTGGTTAAAGGTTAGGCGTTTGCTCCATTCACTTTCAACACAAACATCTTCATCATGCTCATAGTTGTGTACCTCATGTTAAAGCAATAGCTTGGCTAAAAAATGAGTTTACGCAATTTTCCACTTACCCCTTGTCAGTCAGCCAAGACCTGTTTGGTGTCTGAAGTTTGCTTTATCAGTTATAATGCTAATAGAGCTAACAAGTAATGGACGCTTATGTACACCAGTTAGCATTGGTGCACATAAGCATGCCTAAGTGATTATAAACTTGCCTTAAACCATGTTAAGTTGTTAGGTAATCTCATAAAGACTTGCTTATGTCGTCACTTACACTGTTTGACATACTGTTATCTATCTAAGAACAGACAAAAAATACACTGCAGAGCTTAAAACAGTGGTAGGAGCCAACTTTTCATAACGCATGAGCTGTGCCAGTTTATTTGTTTGTTTAGCGTTTGTCTGTTTTAATAGATAACAGCATTTCATTGACTACATATGGGACAAATTATGTAAATTAGATTTGTTTTGCCAAACTATGTCTTTAATAATACATTACAGAATGGACTGTGAATACAGCAAAGCATTGTGTATCAGTTTGAGAAGCCATGCTTTGGTTAATCTTTGCTGATAATCTACAGGCATCATCGACAGCACTGTGATGGAGCAGAGGCAGGTGGTGGCGGTGACGGGTGATGGCACCAATGACGGGCCAGCCCTAAAGAAAGCAGATGTGGGCTTTGCCATGGTGAGAAAATCTCATTTTTTATCCGTTCAGTCATCTTTCCATCCATCTACCATGTTTTCATCCATCCACTTTATAAGCTATTGTATGCGGTTATTACAGAGTCGTCTGTGCTCTTTACCGCAGAAAACACATGTAGCAATGCACTGCGTTAATGATCTCCCAGCTGGCCTAAGACTGCAGAAAAGCGACATTCATTCTCTTATTGCTCTTTTTTCACAGCCAGTGAATCGTTCATATTGTTTTGAAGTTTCAGGGTAAAATTCAACTGTGTATTACAAGCGGATTATGTAAGCTTTGTGTTAGGACTAGTTTTGTAACTCTAAACCTTACATTATTTGGTTTAGTGTTTATGAAAACCTCACTGATGATGAATGGAACAATAATAGTGTTTATGAATATGCTGCTTATCAGTTATGGCATCTCCAAATTTGTCCAACTTGCAGGAATTGGTATAGCACATTGCTTTATGACACTAGTATTACCTTAAAGGGGAATCTCACTGTTTTTTCAGCAGAATTCAATCATTGAGATGTAAATAAAGTCGTGCAGAATGGTTTGGTGTGAAGTTGTTAATTGTGGAGAAACTTACAGACTCTTCACCATTTTATTTTACAGTGGTGGTGATAGAAACCAGGGTCACAATGTCTACAGCACAAATATAGCCATTTTATTTACTATGCATCATCACCAGTGAACCTGCATGTGTCTACTTTTTTGTATGCAATGTTGAAAATGGTATAATGGTGGTAAACCTGAAATGTTTTTTCTTTGGGGACTGTTTAGCCTTATAACACCCTGCATATACCTCTCTGCCAGAAATGTTGTGATTTACGAAATATGTTTTAGGCCAAAACCTTGTCTCAAAACCACTGTAACAGAAAGTCTTAGGTACCAGGCAATGTATTTATAACCATTTCATATTAAAGCAATAAGCCACTAGAGGCCGTGGGTTACTGTGATTTTATCACAGGAAGGGTGTTCTTTGGCACGACGCGAAGCGGAGAGCCTAAACCTCCCTTCCTCATGCTTAAATCACAGTAACGTACAGCTTCTAGTGGCTTATTGCTTTTATAAAACAGCGGCCAACATAAAATATATTAAAATACACTATGTTTTAGATAATTAATTACGTTATTACAAATAATAATTGACATAAACAAGTATTCTGCCAAGAAATGTAGTTTCTTTAGAGTACTGGCTGGGGCTAAATCTCAAAAGGCTCCCTGCTCCCTACATAGTGTAGTACGTAGGTACTGACTCCTGCACCCCAACAATGCAAAATATCGCTAAAAATGGTCATTTGGGATTCATGCACATTCATACTCGACAAGCAGTGCACGATTCGACAGCAGAAGCTAAAATTTCTAAACTTAATCTTACACAGCACACTATATAGCTAGGATGGAGCCATTTGGAATTCAGCCTGGGTTTGATGCTACTCCTGACTGAAACACGGACATTTGAAGCGTGTAAGACATTCAGGTGACATTCTTTAGACTTTTATATTGCCGTGTATCATATCGTGAGTACTTTAATTCAAGCCAGTGATATTAATGTTGGGGTTGCTTAGCATGTTTGCTATTTTTTAGTATGTTGTCCAGCTGACCAGCCAAGTGCTAGTAAAGAAAATAAGTTTTCAGCCCCTCAGTTTAAACAAAAACGGGTTCTTACTTCAACAGTACACTCGGTGCTCCGTGCGAGCAGCATTAGAGTCAAAGATTAATCCATTAACAGCAGAAGGGCTTTTCGTGCCGTGGCGCAGTGATACAGAGTTCAGTCGCTGTGAGGCGGTCATAGCTGTGGTATATCGTGGATTTTACAACGGCTTCGAACGCGGCTCAGCCAATCAGATTTTAGGACCAGAACTATCCGTTTTATAACATAACTTTTAGAAGCACTAAACTCTTCAGATGTCCTGTTCTTATCACAGGTACCTATAAGGTAATTTCTTCTAGAACGAAGCATCAAACAGCTACTAATGACTTTGTTTACATCTTAACCATTTAATTATGCAGGAATTCTGAAAAATCTGTGGTATTCCCCTTTAAATTCCCCTCTCTGTCTTGCTTTCTCTCTCTCTCTCTCTATCTCTCTCTCTCTCTCTCTCTCTCTTCCTCTCAGGGCATAGCTGGTACTGATGTAGCTAAAGAGGCCTCCGACATCATCCTGACTGATGATAATTTCTCCAGCATTGTGAAGGCAGTTATGTGGGGGCGGAATGTCTATGACAGCATTTCGAAATTCCTGCAGTTTCAGCTTACTGTCAATGTAGTGGCCGTCATAGTGGCCTTCACTGGAGCCTGTATCACACAGGTAATACACTCACGCACACACACACACACACACACACACACACACATACTTTAATTCCTCTCAGGCTGTGTAATCTTGCAAGCATTGAAAACAGCACAATGACAGCGTGAGACTGCCTGTAGTGTGGAGAGCCCACTCTAGCTCAGCATTAGCTCCATGTTATGCAGGTTATGGGAACTTACTGCATTGCACCTTACTGGCAGGCAGAGGACACTGGGAGAGGCACGCTCCAATTAGCCTGGGCTCCGAGCCCCCTGCTGGAGACTGGTAGTACTGCGCACTGAACTCTGTATGAATAATTCATATGTATCTCAGCTTCTTTTTATGTGTTCTGACTCATTCTTGAAAACGGTTTATCTGTCCTGTATTTTTGATGAGAATGCTTTCCATTTCTGGAATATAGTTTATAATATGCATTGTACACACTGACGCACACAGCAGCCTACATTTGCTCAGTATAATCACCAACCAGATCAACTTTTTATATAAGAATAACTGACTGTACAAAATATAGCCAATCATACTGTATGTACTGATAGGTACCTGCTGAACTTGTTCAGTTAGCTTTTTAACTATGCTATGTTAGCTAAAAAATGTAGGCTGATATTCTAGTCTGATGTCTAAAAGCTGTAAATGATATGTTAATTTAATGAAAGCCCAGATGAAAAATATGAATATAGTATAGTCACGGCTGTCGGGACAACAGGGGCGAGCTCACAGTTGATCCTGAACTTTTCAAGCACCATTTTATGATCAAGTTCGGGACACTTATTTGCATATTTAAAATACATAAATAAATAAATAACATACAGGCAACAGGCCCGAACAGGCAGGTCTCAAACTTAGTAGCAGAATCGACTAAAATCTCTAAAACCAGCTTTGGGGCAGGACATTTTCAGACAAGTGTTCAGTGGTAATCACTTGGTAACTCGTTAAATGTTTTTTTTTTTATTGTAATGCACTACAGTTTACGCGCGTACGCACTGTCAATATTTCCAATACTATGTGAAATTTACAAAATGTCTGTTTGCAGTAGTTCTTGCTGCTACCTTGCTAAGCTAGGATATAATGTTCTTCATAGATATTAGCTAGCAAAGTTAGTCATCTGAGCCCAGTGAACCCCACAAGGTTAAAACACACAGTACTGAAACGGTTCGTAAAAGCTTTGTTGTAGCATGTTATTACATTATAGTAAGCCGAAAGTAAGATTTAGTTAGTCAGTACGTGTCACAGATAGTGACCCGGTTGTATTTTGTTTCAGAGAAAAAGAAGGCCAGCCCTTCTCTTGCCACTCTTTCACTTTAAAGGTGTCTTTTTTAAGAACCAATGCATTTTGCCTCAGCACCCCTGAATGTACTTATAATCATTTGACGCCCACCATCTTCCCAAACCCTCTGTCCTGTGATGGAGCTTGGAAAATCTCGTCTCCCTACATTTCTTGTTCTCATTTATAAGGTTTACCATCTGCTGCATGTGAATGTGTGTATGTCTGTTTATTCAGGACTCTCCTCTGAAAGCGGTGCAGATGTTATGGGTTAATCTGATTATGGACACGTTTGCGTCTCTTGCCCTGGCCACTGAGCCACCCACTGAAGCTCTGTTACTGAGAAAACCCTACGGCCGTAACAACCCCCTCATCTCCCTTACGATGATGAAGAACATCCTGGGTCATGGAGTCTATCAGCTCGTCATCATCTTCACTCTGCTGTTTGTCGGTAAGAAAGGGAATGGCAAATGTTTTTGAATGGATGCTTTACAACTTGTAACATAATAATTTTATTATATGTGATTTAAAAAAAAATTAATGATTTAAAAAAAAAAAGCCTAATACAAATATTTAGGTTAACGCAGGTGCTAGTAGGAGGCGTTAGGTGTATTAACTTGTTTGATAAAAATAGCATGTGAGCAAGTAAATTACATTGTTATTTTTTATCAACTGAAAGTAATTTTCATGGGGAGGGGGGCGCACTGGAGCCCAATAAGATCCTACTTATGCCACTGAGTGCCAGAAATAAACATATTTGAGCTTAGTTAACAACTCAACACGGTTTGTGGGAAGTATGTTAAGATTTAGGGGTTTAGGTTTAGGCATGTTCAGACACCAAATAAGGCCCAATCCCGTTTCTAATTTTTACCCCCACCGCTTGTTATCGAGTACACATTGTCACGTTCCCTTGGAACTGAGTTACAAGAATAGTGGTTGAAATCTTCTCCTATGAAATGGGAACCTTAAAAAAAGAAGAACATTCCTTCATTAACAGGCTACTAGCGCTGCTCTGTAGGCGACCCTGCCAGTCTGCTTTGATCAGCGAGGAGGGTAAAGTTCAGCAACCTCACTGCTGGGCTTTAGTTACATTTAGGGCATCATATGCCTTCAAAGAGGGGGAGGCAATTATTTATTATCACCCACCCCTAATTCTTCCTGATATGAAGCTGAAGTCAGATATTCACC
>JAILXH010231384.1:15601-25732 GCA_023558415.1 Piaractus mesopotamicus | reverse complement strand
TTTTTTTTTTTTATTTCTTAAGTGTTACTTATTTGTGCCTAGGCCTTGTTTTTCAGTTTGTATTGCTTTGTAGCAATCTCAAACGAATTTCACTTTTTCTCACGACTTACAAAGCCTCTGGCTCCTTTAGACGTCTTCCCGACAAAAACATTACATGAAAATGAGTGTAATTCCTGAGTCGAGCTGAATTTATGGCTGTATCCGCCATAAAGTGCATAATCTTCTCCCTTTCATGATCTAGCCAGTGATTCATTCATCACTCCACACCTGGTTTGTGCCATCAATCATCATTTCTGACATCTAACGTGTGTCTGTACGTCTGATGAATTTATTGTCCAAACAATCTTCTAAGGTAGTTGTCAGCCATCTGTGGTGTTATGCAGCTGATAAGACGTTATTATAAATATTTACCAGTTTCATTTATTCTCCTTATACCTCTTTTGATTGATCAGTAAGATTTACCATTTTGTTAAAAATGATGATTCGGAAGATTTCATTTCCTTTTTGATCCGAAGTCAGTGCACCCTAAATGACAACTTTGGGGTATGAAAATGCCTCAATGCAACTTTCTGAAGGTCGCAATTAGATAACCGTTCCATGGTAAGCTTTTTAAGAAGGAGCACTGACGCTCCTGATTGAAAATAAAACAGGAGCACACAGAAAAATCTATAAGCACAACGTAATATGAGGTTTTATTCTTCATATCAGTCAAAGGGTATGTGTAATTTAGCAATCAGATTTTCCTCAGGTTGTCCAAGCCTCTAAGGATTTCTCTGAACAACAGTATGAACTATCATTTGTAGTCATTCAATATTAATGTTGCTTTCTTGCAATTTGTTTAATTTCATCAATGTTCCTGTGTTTTATCTAATCAACACGAGGTATGTCTTTGTACTAGGGATGCACCAATCATGAATTTTTATGGCCGATTCCAATTTATTCACTGCAAAAAAATGTTATTAGCGTTTTTAGAACAGTCCTGTTTCCAAAACAGTTGGGACGCTGTGCAAAGTGTAAATAAAAACAGAATGCAAAGATGTTCAAATAATTTAAACCCAATATTTAATTGAAAATAGTACAAGAACAACATATCAAATGTGGAAACTGAGAAATTTTATTGGCCTTTGAAAAATATATATCCATTTTGAATTTGATGCCAACGACATGTTTTAAAAATGTTGGGACGGAGGCATGTTTACTACTGTGTTGCATCACCTCTTCTTTTAACAACACTCTGTAAGCATTTGGGAATGGGTTACAGGTCTGGACTGCATGCAGGCCATCTTAGCACCTTTACTACAAAACCATGCTGTTGTAATGTGTGCGGATTGTGGTTTGGCATTGTCTTACTGAAATAAGCAAGGCCTTCTCATATTGTGAATCTTTTAATGATATGTACTGTAGATGATGAAGTTCTTTGATATTTTACATTAAGAAGTGTTATTTTGAAATTTTGGCCTGCTCAGTCTTTCATTAAGTGGTGAACCCCTCCTCATCTTTTCTTTTGAAAGACTGTGTGGCATGCCCTTTTTACACACAATCATGTTACTGACCGTTTTCCAATTATTCTAATTAGTTATGAGATATTCCACCAGTTTTATTTATTTATTTATTTATTTATTTATTATTTTTAGCGTTACACAACAATTACACAGCAAACACCTGTTCCAACTTTTTTTGAAATGTGTTGCTGGCATCAAATTCAAAATGGATGTATATCTTTAAAAAAACAATACAATTTTTCAGTTTCGACATGTTATGTTGCTTTTGTACTACTTTCAGTTAAATAAATAATGTAAAATATATGATTTGCACTGAATCTGAAGCTCCCACTGTGCAGGGTAAATGAACACCTGCAACGCACTAGCACATTTATATTACTTTCTGTTGGTCAAACTTGCAATATAAAAACATTCTTTACTCTATAATGTGCCAAACTGACATTTTAATTTTTTTTTATTTAAAAGCAGTTAAATAACATCTAGGTTTCTAGGAATCTAGGTTTATTCAAAAAATGACAAAACTTCATGACATTTTAAGTAAGTTATACTAAAGTTTCACCTGGAGAGCTACCTGAAATGCCAATAAACACACTGACCACCGCAGTTACACAGGCTTGCTGTTTGCCAGTTTTCTGTTCCAAATGGTTCAGCAGTTACATTCTGGCACCTGCAAAGGTGCAGCTAACTACTGCACGATTTAAAGTGGAAAGGAAATTTTGAATGAGATGCTGGCGAAGAAGAAGCGAACTTGAGGTTTATCGATGCTGACCTGAGTCATTTGGGTTGAACAAAATGATATCCGATATTTTTCCTCATGTTGAAGTCTGTCCATTGCCAGAAAATAACATCTTAAAAAAAGCAAAAACACAGAAAATGGCTGCTGTTATGGGTTGTTTTATGGTGTCATGGTTACGGTCAACGTGCAGCCTTAGACACGTACACTGATTAGACAAGTGGAGCTTTTTATAGCTTTTAATGCTATTTGATTTCTTTTTCAAATCTGAATTTGGTTAATCGTCAACTCGCATCTCTAGGACCATTGAGAACCAGACAGAAAAGATAAAGGTGGATTGTGTAATTTTCTGTTTCTAAACTACCACTACTAATAATAATAAAAATGAAAATAATTATAAGTTACTGTTGAGCTAAATATGATTATATGAACATTCATTTTAAACACTGACCCTAATATACACTCAAAAGAATGTTATTAGCCACTTTTTTCATTTGCACCCCAGTACATTCACTGGGCCTAACCTGGACACCACATTGTGAAAGTTCTGGCTATGCCCCGTGGTGCTACATCGAAAGTAAGAGGCAACTGGCTATTTAGCACAATGAGTTATGCATGATTATGCTGTAAGATATTGGTATAGGTGTAGCAGCAGCATTCAAATACAGTGTGAGTGCACTTATCTGCCTCACATTATTTACAGCGTAAAATTGCAACACAGATGCGCCAAAATAAATAAATATTTTGAGCAAAAATCTATCGATTCCAATCTTGGCTGATTCCGATTGTGTATCCCTACTTTGTGCCAGAAGATCTTAAATCATTGACCTACGAGCTTGTGTGCTGTCAGTGCTACTAAATGAAGAGCTGTTTGGCATCTGAAAAAGGCAGTTTCTTATCAGTGTGCTGGCTAACTGAAAAGAGCCAAAATGCCCATTTAAAAAAAAAAAAAAAAAAACAAAAAACAATCCTGATGCCACCATCTTTGTATCACACGTAGGAAAAACCTGTATATTTCATTAGTTTTAACATCTCAGTGCACTCAAATTAAATGCGTCATTTGACAGTTTTTTCTGTCGTGTAAGAGGGCTGTTTAGCTGCTGGTTGTTTATTTTAGCATCCATTTTGGTAGCCTGTTTAAGCATTAAATGCCAAATCAACACTCTTTAATTTGATGTGGCTACTAATGCTGTGCAGTGCACTGCAAATACGAATCTGATCTCAGTATAGACCATTTCTGTGATGCCCTTGCACTGCGTATAGTCAAACAAACTTTCAGATTCATGAGATTTATTTTCACTGCTGTGAGACTGCAGTAAAGACAAATGTGTGAGTCTTTCAGTAAAATAGAAGCTCTTAACTAAATTGTGAGACGTCATAACTGTGTAGATCAGTTTGGCTTCTTGTGACAGGTGCACTGAGCCAAGTAGGCTAATTTTCTTTCCATGCCCTGTCAAAATTGTACCATTTGACCAGTGGCACACATTATTGATAAAACATCTGCACATTTATGTTAATGGGTAATGAATATGCATAATGAAGTGGTAGGCCTTTCGGGTCTAAATTTGCACTCCTCTGTAGCACCCTGGTTGTAATCAATTCTAATAAAATAATTCGAACGTAAATAAAAGAGACGAACAGACAGATAGGTTTTCCATAACGGTTCTGAATCATAACAAATTAACTGAAGCAAATCGTCATGAAAGCTGAGATGTCATAGAGCAATAAATCATTTTCATGATACAATAAATTACAATCGAGTTGAATCGTTGTATGATGTTAGATTTACACACCAGTTGATAAGTATTGTTTTCAGTGTGTAATTCATAGAAGTAACTGTTCCAAAACACAAAGCAACACTAAGCAGCCTTGTGTAACCACACCATCAGCACCATATCTGTGAAGTTCATCTAGGGACTTGATTGTGGCCTAGTGTTAACTTCTGGCATCCCATCTGAACAGAGTAGCTTCAGTCGGTAATTGATGACCGTATCACAGCACTTAGAACATCACTTGGCGAGATTTATTCCCCTCTTAACAACATAATTATATCAGACTTGACTTTCGTTTGGTAGTCTGCTTTGACTCTTGAGAAATTTTTAAGGAAATCCGGCATCGAGGATCATGAGGCTTTTGTTAAGGCCTGCAGGGCTGGGCAGTAACTGACCTACTATTGCCCTGTACTCTCAAGTACAAGCCCCAATTAACTTAGCCACACATGTGCTCCTCGTTATCTTGTTGCGTAGCACTTTGCTGGCAGCACACACAGTCTTTTCAGTCACACAAACACATGTTTAGGACCTGCCAGGGACATCTGATCTCCAACTAACACGGGCTTAGTAATTTTCCACCTTTGCCCCAACACCTCTGTCATGCGCTAGTGCGGCAAGAGGAGGGTAGTGCGCATCGCAAGGGATGCTGTTTCTGTCTCAACCCTCAAATGGACTGTGCAAGTTTTCCCTCATTATAGTACGTTTTCTTGAATGGAAGCTGCAGTGCCATGTCTTTGGCAGTCTTTGTAGCCACACTGCGACTAATAAGCTTCATTACACTTGTAACGCACAGTAGGTTGGCCTGCACAAAGCATTCCCTCCCAAGCCCTCATCACATTCACTCCTAGCTGTTGATGTATCAGAGTTTTTAATAACTTGTAAGATACGCATTGCAGAGCGCTGACATTTGTTGCTAATTCCGGATGGATGACATTTCAGGAGGCAGTAGCAAGTGGCTGTGGCCTCGGTCACCGGTGCCAGTGCTAACCCTAGTGCTTAGCCAGGCTTACTGCAGAGTCCACAGCTCAAATCACAGCACTCATTCCAGCATGGGATCAGATATCAAATTTCAGGTTCACAAACACTTTCTTATCTGGTGCTTTGGCACTGCCATGAGCATTCGAGGAAAGATTAACACAATCTATTGTTGTGGACTCGGTGCAGTGCTGAGATGCTTTATCTCTAATAACATTCACCCCTGAACTGGCTGAAGGTGACACAGCCACATAACCACAGAGGGACATGAACTTAAAATAAGGGTCAGGTTGTTCTCTTACCTTAAATTTTTGAAGCAGCCAAGCAAAGTCTGATTTTTGAAACCATTAAAAATTCTCATCTGATTCTCAATGTTAGGCTTTCACCCTTTAATGCTGACATAAAAATGTGACTTTCTGCCATTTTGTCTACGCTTTTTCATTAATAATGCTGTTATATGTAAAGGGCATGATCTAAGAAAGCTGATTGGTTTTGTTTTTTTATTTAGTTTTTGTCACAAGCTACCATTTTGAACATGAAAACACATAAATAGGAAAATGTCACAGTCATACTTTTTAGCTACTCTAACTAAACAAATCAGTAAAGAAGCACTTACTGGTTCTGAATGAGCTCAGACACTCGCTTGGAAATAAACACAGTGCATTGAACAAGAAAAGAAGCCTTGTGCCGATTTCATGCAGTGATATAAAACATGGTAGCACACAGTAAGTTCTACATGCTGAAATTGATAAAATGAGTTTATTCTTGCTAGCTGGGATGTTCTTGCAGCGTAACTGTCCTGGTGGCTTATTCTTTTTTTCGGGCCAATCAGTTCATGTGGTTAGAGAAAACTGTTACTGTGTCAGTACTGCTTATCTTAAGTGAACAAAACCCTGTGACGTATGTGATATTCAAACCATTTGAATTTTTTGTGTTAAGCAAATGTATAATCATAATAACGTTAGCTCTCACTTATTTCTTTCTGTTTTCTGTGATGCAGAACCATGTGGAGTGGCCAGAATGATGGGGACCAGCATGGTCATGTGACTGCAAGAATGGAGACTAGTTTGCCTATGGGCACCACCAGTATCTCCATCTCCCAGCAGCAGGCCCCTAAGAAGTTTGCTCCTGTGGTGGCTCCAAAACCCAAGTTCAACCCATACAAACAGCCGGGAGAGGGTGGACACGAGGGTGCAGGTGAGACCACACAAACACATAATGCAGGGAGGTGGCCATATGAAATATAAAAGTTAGAAACATGCAGAACATTACATAGAGTTCCTCCAACATTGAATAGGATCAATGAAAAACACACTGTGGTTGACTTGGGAGTCTTGCCCAGTGACACTATAAGAGTCTTTGGGCAAGGCTCCTATTGCTACAATTGCCTTTGTAAGAAGCTGTAGAAAAGAGCATATGCCAGATGAAATAAATGTAAACCTTTAATAACAGAAGTCAAGTATTATCTTTTTTTATTTTATTATTAGTTTAATATCTTCATAACTGGCTTGCAGAAATTTTCCATCACTGTAGCTCATTGATTTGCTACATTGTCCATTCAAGTCCAAGCTCTCACTCCAGATTCATCAAAATGCGGTGAATGTGCTAAATGCTTTTGTAAGGTGTAAGAGGGAGAACTACGCAGGGCCAGACAAGTTTGCAAGAAGCTTGCATTACTGTCAGCATCAGCGGCTCACTGAGGCAGCAGTGTCCCATTACTTTAATCTAACATGTTCCTTTAATTTGTAATAGGAAATTATAGTTAATAGGACTTCAGAGGATGCTGTTCCTAAAAGGCTGTAGTCGGGGTTGGGCATTTATAAGCAGGCTGGAGGATTTTGTATGGGCACTGAGCGCCTCAAGGGTCATTGGATGCGACATTCTCTGGGTTTTTGAAAGAGCACATTCCATTAGAGCAGCAATAGCCTCAGTGTCAGGCTGCAGTCTCTTATTGGTCAGACTAATACCATTCTCTTCTGCCAGCTCCCTCTCCTAATGATTTCCATAGCCCCCTGTGGTCCCCATACCATAGCCCCACCCTTCCCTGTCTGATGACGATGAGGAACAGGAACTTAGTTGATTTGTTTGCTGCCATTAAAGATGATTTTCCCTAAATCTTCAGTGATGCCAAGTTAAGTCAGTCTGACATCACATTTGGCTTGCACCCCTGCTAAAACTGCATGTTCATTTTCTAAGTGAAAACAAGTAAAAAAAAAAAAAAAAATACAGTAAACAATTTTAAAAAATGGCAATTGTCTATTTGCTAAATTTACTATTTCTGGAAAAAAAAAACATATTTAAATCTATTTTAACCTTTTTCGTATATGCCACATTTTAAGAGTTCAATATGTTAAATTCAGCAAATTCACAGTAATTGTGCATTAAAATATGCAGAAGTGTGTTCTCTGATGAGGATGTCTACTTGTTTTCAAAATCAACAAAAGCATGCCTTTACTTCCTGTTCAGACGATTGTCAACTTGATGCTTATCCATTTATATTAATCTTGCCTATCATTCTGTGACCTACAGAAATGTACAGAGTAAATATTTAGAAGGTTTCCTCCCGCGTTGGGACATAGTGTTCAAAAGATAACAGACTGTTTACATGCAACATGGCCTTCATCTGTGCCCCTCTGATAAAGACTGCTGGCATGCTATGAAGTACGCATGTGCTTTACATCACAGTTGTAGAATTATGATCAGATTATATCTGCATAAAAGTGTCACCTTAGTGTAATACAGAATTGTGAGTCCTCCAATAATACTGCCATAAATTTGTGTTCATCAGTGGCAACGTGACACAGAAAAAGTGTGTGGTGGGGGGTGGTGGGGGGTGGTGGGGGGTGGGGGGTGGGGGGTGGGAGCGGGGGTGGGGGGGCAAAAGTGCAGTAGTTTGCAGGACTAGTCAGATATTCCATATGGCATTCAAGTTTGTGTAATTGCAAAATGAAATGTTTTTAAATACATAATATTTTTAATTAAAAATCTGTTGCTCACATTTTTCCAAAGTTATAGTAAGGCTCTTTAACCTTCAAAAAGCAATGGTAGCAATGACTTTGTCATTTTATAGTCATTTTAAAGTCATTTTGGATTGGTACTATTTTTGCACACTGAGTGAAGATTTCTTCCTTTATTCTTGAAAAAAGTTTGTACTCTCCGATTCTAAAGTTCCTTGGCCTACACTCTTAATAATGATAGTTCTTTATTAGAGAAAATGGTTCTGTAGAGAACCATGAACACTCAAAGAACCCTTTGCATGACTAAAGTGTTCTTTGCATCATGAAAGGGCTTTTCAGATTAGAAAGAGGGTTCATTAATAAAGAAAAGGGTTCTATATAGAACCATGAACCCTCAAAGAACACTTTGCATGATGAAAGGGATCTTCGCATTGTGAAAGAGTTGTTCGGATTGGAAAGAGGGCTCTTTATTAAAGAAAATGGTTCTGTATTGAACCATGAACACTCAAAGAACCCTATGCATGATTAAAGGATTCTTTGCACCGTGAAAGGTTCTTCAGATATTAAAGAAAATGTTTCTATGTAAAACCATGAACACTCAAAGAACCCTTTGCATGACTAAAGGGTTCTTTGCATCGTGAAAGTGTTCTTCAGATTGTTCTATATAGCACCAAAAGGGGTTCTGTTGTTGTTACGATATGAGCTTGTAACAATAGAAGAAGCCTTTATAGTGCTATATAGAACCCTTTTCAAAAAGGTTCTATACAGAACCATCTACAGCACATCCTCTACCAATCTGAAGGACCATTTCATGATGCAGTGAACCCTTTAATCATGCAGATGGTTCTTTGAGTTTTCATGGCTCTATATAGAACCATTTTCTTTACTAAAGAACCTTTGAAGAACCATCTTTTTTAAGTGTGTATGTGGGCCAACGTTATAGATTGTTGCAATATCTCCAAGTGCTTTGTATCTCTTTGGCTTTCACTCTCTGCTCTTTTAGGTATTTGCTCTGGATAAGAGTGTCTACTAAATGACTACATGCAAAAGTGATCAACAAAAATTTTAACACCTGTCGAAGTTCCTTTAGAGGATTCACATCAGGGTTTGATTGGACCGCTCAAGAACGTTCACTTTGGCCGCTCTAGAACGTATTGTGGAAGTTGTTGACTGTTGCACGTGTCTCAGCCATTGACACCTGGAAGTCTTTCAAAGTTGTTCCTAGCCTCACAGTTCCATCCCATTTTAGTTTGCTTCTGACCCTACAGTTCAGGTTAGATGGATGGCCTGCTCTAGTCATTGTTTGGCTTTTGTGATGCTTCTTCCATTTCTTGATTATGGAGTAGACGGTGCAGAAAGTGATTTTCGGAGACTTTTTTTGCATTCTTCTCGTGATCTGTGATTCCAAGTAACCTTATCTCTATAAATGGTTTGGAAAGAGCACCCAATTGACTGCAGTTGAGCAGTAAAACTAATAATTTACATGCACTCAGCATAGGCGTGGGACATGTTGGGCTTCTCAGGCTTCTGTGTATAGTGCAATAACTACTCTTTCAGAAATTACATTGTAAAAAAATACAATTAGAACCATCTCTTCAGGCTTCTTCCAGCTTTTTGTCTGCCAATATGGAAATTCTGGCCGAAAGACTGAACTTCAGTCCAAGGCGAGGCAAGTATATGTGCTGGTTTTGTTGTTGAAATGTGATGTTAAGAAAATTATACTGAAATGGTAAAAGCTGGATAAAGACAATTACAGGAAAAAAAGTTAGCTGGATGAGAGCCTGTTAGTAGCATCCACACCTCTGGTATAAATACCTTCTCAGTGTCTTGGCAAACTTCGAATTCTGTCAGTCCTGTCCAAAAGCTTTAGCTAGCAGCTTGCACTTTGGTCATTTGTTAATTTCTATTTTAAAGACTATTATTAAGAATTTGTTTCCGCAATAACAGCGCTCTTTTCTTCCACTAATTAGTTGATAGCAGCTCTGTCAGATGTAGCCATGTTTCCATGGTTACAGTGCAGGCTTTCTGGACCCTAAAAAGCTCGCTGATTAGAAATATGACTTAAAGTTTATCTTTGCGATGAAAATTGTATTAATTAAGCCATTCTATTTTGGTACATTTCACAGCATTGTAAGATAGATTGAAAGGTTTGGAGGGGTTTCTTTTTCTTCTTTCCCCTTTTTTTTTTTTTT
>JAILXH010231378.1:0-10539 GCA_023558415.1 Piaractus mesopotamicus | reverse complement strand
AAAGAAATCTTATTTTGTCAGGTTTATTACTATTTTACCATCATCAACATTGCATACTAAAATTCAGAAGACACGTGTAGTTTCACTGGTGGTTTTAGATAGTAAGAAAATGTCTGTATTTGTGTTGTAGACATTGCGATTACTGGTTCCCATCACCACCACTGTAAAGAAATCTGAGTCTGTAGGTTTCTCTATAATTAACCATTTCACATCAAACCACTCTGGATTACTCTGTTTACTTCTCAAGGACTGAATTATTTAGAAATTTTGAAAAATTGATGGAATTGCCCTTTAATATGGGAGGCTGGGTTTTAGTACAGCAGATTTAGCCGTTATGTCAAAACACATCGAAACGTTTCCTCTCGGTTTGTAAACGCTCCTTAGTTTAAGAGGTGATTTGTGTGCTTTTACAGACACACATTACTTAAGAAAAAAAAAAATAAAATAAATAAAAGATCTTCCACAGAGCTGGGCTGTAATGTTTTATCTCTCCACGAGGTGTCGCTGCGCGCTCCTGGTGGAGGACGCGCTCGCGCCTCAACTAGAAGCGCACGCAGGTTCAGTGACGTCACTTCGAAGTGAGGGAGAAGCGCTCAGACGAAAAGAGGAGAAAAGCTAGAGAGAGAGAGAGTGAGAGTTAGAGGTAGGAGGGCGAGAGAGAGAGTGAGGGAGACGGGAGCGGACACACTCGGAGTTCAGGCTGGGCGCTCCTGCTTCTTTCTGCCATGGCTGATCTCATCCACCTTCACGACTCTTCAGCCGCGCTCGCGAACCGCTTCGCCCGCAAAGGCGCGCTGCGGCAGAAGAACGTGCACGAGGTGAAGAACCACAAATTCATCGCGCGCTTCTTCAAGCAGCCCACCTTCTGCAGCCACTGCACAGACTTCATCTGGTAAGAGACAACTCGCTTCCAGACGCCCCTCTCTGTAAGAGAACAGCAGCAAGTTGGTCAGTTCTGTTTTCTTATGACCACAGGAGTAAACTTTATTCCGAAAACTCATTTTCTGGTGAGAAACAGAGGAAAATGTCGTTCGCCCATCACCATTTAACACAGTAACATCGCTGAAAGGAAACGCCAGACTTTACATATGAGCATTTCAGTTGGTTGAATTCGGGTTCAGTGGTGAAGACAGGACGAGGCTGAAGTTGGCTTCCTACTCGCCCGCTTCTTTGTGCTTTGTGCTCGGACTCAGTCGCGCTTTAATACTGTTAAATGTTAATTATATTAATGAAATGTCTTTTGGAGTGAATATACAAATCCGTTACAATGCCAGAAGAGCCGTTTCCGTTCCTTCTTTGTCAGCGAACATGCCAAACTATGTAAATAGGTGTTGTTTTTTAAGGGCCACTGTTAGAAATGAAGGTGCTGTGCAGGTACCTTATTCGTTCATTAAGGTACAAACGATGTAAATGTACCCTCAAAAGTACAACAGTAGTTTTAAGGTCCAATTGTGTACCTTAAATAAGTTGTCCCTAGTGAAAAAGTGCATATTTGTATCTTTTCATAGCCTAAAGCCTGGAGACGAGACAGGGAGTGTGACGACAATACAACTTGCAAAATATCGTTTCAATTGATTGTGGTACAGTTATGTTCCTTGACTAAAGGTACTGAGATGTGTCTTTGAGGGTACCACCACAGTGACAAGAGGGGTACTGCCCCAGAGACAGTTTTGTACCTTTTTTTCGGAGAGTATATGTAACACCCGTCCTCTATACTTGGATTTATCGTCACAATACAAGAAATTTGATTTTGATACTGACACCAGCTCTAGTATCACAGTGCTCCATACCAACCCATACTTAAGTTAAAACCACTCATCCCTGTCGGAATACCAAATGTTTATTACAAACCCCATTCCTGGAAAAGTTGAGACATTATTTGTAAAATGCGAACAAGAATCTGAGATTTGTTCATTCTCGGCTCTTTATTTTAACTGACAAAAGTACAAAAAATAATGTTTTGGCTGAACAACTTCATTTTATTTTGTGAATATAAGCATGTGAATTTGATGCCTGCGTCACACTCAAAAAGGTTGGGACAGGGCAAAATAAGAATGAAAAGTAAATAGGATGTTCAAGTAACATAATTCAGAATCATTCTGCAATAAGCAGCTGAATTGGTAACAGGTCTCAGTCTTTGCAAGCAAAGATGGGTTGTGGTTCACCACTTTGTTCCAAACTTTGTGAGAGAATTGTCAAAAATAATATTTCTTGATGCAAGATTGCAAAGAATGTGGGCCTTTCACCAACTACCAAACATGATATTGTGAAAAAATTCAGGGAATCCAGAGAAATCTCAGTCCATGTCCAGTTAAATATGTGTGAACTCTGAGCCGTCAGCAATGCATGAGAAACAGTCATGCTATTGTGTTAAATTTAACCACATGGGTTTGGGAGTACTTTTGAAAACCGTTGTCACTTAATAGTTCACCGCTTCAGCAAGAAATGCTATTTGAAACTCTTGCGCAAGGAGAACCATTTATCAAGTCTATGCAGAAACGCCGCCGGGTTCTCTGGGCTCGAGCTCATCTCAGATGTACCGAAAGACAGTGGAAATACGTGCTGTGGTCAGATGAGTCCATGCTTCAGGTTGTTTTTGAGAAAAACGGACGCTAAAGGTGCAACATCCAACGTCTGTCTTGGTATGGAGGTGCATCAGTGCCCACAGCATGGGTGACTTGCATATGATGCGGGGGCATATATTGGGTTTTTAGAGAGACATATGCTGCCATCAAGATGACGTCTTTTTCCTAGGAAGTCCTTGGTTATTTCAACAAGACAATGTCAGGCCTCATTCTACACATTATATAACAGCATGGATTAGTAGATATGAAGTATGTGTGTGTTTGTGTGCTTGATTGGCCTGCCTGCAGTCCAGATCTGTTTTCTTTTGAAAACGTCTGAAGAATCAGACGACAGCCATGGGCTGTTGATCAGCTCATGTCTTGTATCAAGCAAGAATGAGCAGAAATTCCACTTCCAAAATTGCAACAACTAGTATCATCAGTTCCCAAAACGGTAAAAAGTGTAATTAAAAGGAAAGGTGATGAAACACAGTGGTAAACATGCCTCTGTCCCAACTTTTTTTTTTGGTGGGGGGGAGGGGTATGTTGCAGGCATCAAATTCTAAATTTGTTTATATTTACAAAATACAATTAAGTTGGTCAGTGAAAAATCTTTCAGATGTACTTTTTTCAGTTAAATAAAGATACAAAAGAGTTAACAAATCAGAGGTTCTTGTTTTTATTGCATTTTACAGAATGTCCCAACCTGTCCAGAAATGGGGTTTGTAGATTGAACACAAAGAAAAGTCACATTTTGTTGTCACACAGCTTAAGTCAAAAAATCTGCCTCTTGAATTCAAGCCATTTTTTATCAATGCACAATTCTTCAAATCCAGGTAAATGACAGCGTCAGCCTAGTGCTTGCATAAATAAAGAACTTAAAGTACTTAAGAATAGTGTTACGATACAATGGGCACTTGTTTTGGTTGTTTGTAAACTTTGGTGCTCGAACTATGCAGCCGTATTTGATGTATTAATCAAACCCATTTTCCACAATGCACTGTCACATGTCCATGATTAAGTGCCACATCCTTGTTCTAGAGATCTACCAATTTTCAGAGTTTAGCTCCAGTTTTAAACTGTCACACCTGTTTCAGGTAATGAAGGCCTTCAGGGACATCCGAATATTGTAGCCATGTGTGTTGGATCTAAATTCCACAGGGTGGTAGATGTCCAGGACCAAGATTAAGAAGCCCTGTCCGTAATCAAGTATTGAAAAAAAGTACTTTGTGCAACTCTGTTTGGATTAGCCACATGTATTTTAACATATGAAGATTTTCAGTTCAGAATGCTGTATATGCATTTAACAGTTTTGGATATGAGCTGACATATGATAAAATATCATTTATTTGTATATACTTAACCTTTTGTGCACTTCATCTCAATGTTCACCTCAGTTGCTTTAGTTTGAGTATGTTTCAGTAAGAAATATTTGGCCAAAGTCGATTTTTGGTGTTATTCCACAGTGCAGTACGACACAACAAGGTACAGTTATAAAGTTGAACACAAAACTGTTCGTTCCCTACTTGAGTATCTGTGTTAATTTCCCATCACACAACAGAATCATGAAAGTAGCCAAGTTCTCTTTAGCTTGTGTGATCACATGATTTCTCACAAATTTGACATCTACAGTAAACAAAAATCCTTTTCTCTGTATTGGGCTTTATGTGAGAATTCTAGGCAGCGATTCTGGCTAGCTTCTGTTTTTTTTTTCAAAAATGGTGATCATCTGACTCCAGTGACCCTGTGTGATGATTGCATTTGACATGTCAGTGGTTTGCACCATTACTGGCTCCACTCACATGTTCCAGCTCAGCATATTTTGGGCCCCAGCAAGAAAGGTAACCAGATTCAGCGCAGGTATTCACTTAGCAGTGGATATAACAACAAAATGTGTGATCATTGTAACTGTACTGTAACATATTGTACCACACTGTCTGGTGCAAAACAACTATTTGTATGTGTTAATGCGATCTAACTTACATATATTGTAGAAAAGTAAATTATTATTTTAATTTTTTAAATAAAAGACTTGATAATGGTTTATAAACATTACCAAAGTTTCCAAATGTACACGCACCAGTCCATAAAGGCCGTATATGGAAACTAAGCTGCAAAAACAACCTGTTTTGAATGAGTTGTTTCTGTGGTGTCACGAGAACCAACACATTTTAGCTCTGCCCATTCACATGTTATAAGGGGTGTTTTAGAGAAGTCTTAAAGGCACAGTAACAAAATCGGTTGTTTTGGTTTTAAGGGTTAAGGGATGGAAAATGATCATGTAAAAGTGTTTGTAAAAAAGAAAAACAAAACCCACCCAGTTTGAACATCGGAGCATAAATAGTATACACCCCTCCCCCTCCCGCCACCTTTATTTGAAACGATGCACTTAGATGCCAAGTTTTACTTTCGATACTTTGTTCTGAATGCATATTGAAATTTGTGTCATGTGAAAATGAACTTTGACTCTTTTTGGCACATAAACCCACACAAACATTACAAGTGGACCTGCAAATTGGTTGCAACTGATCTTGAGAACTGTTGGGAACTCTGGGGCCAATTAGCACAGGGCTATTCTTGTGCATGTATTCTAACACTGGTTTGCTTTTCAATCCCTATTGCCACATCTCCTAAATTCTGTCTCTCTTTTACATCCACAGGGGATTTGGCAAGCAAGGATTCCAGTGCCAAGGTAGAGTATGTGTTTACGTGTGTGTGTGTGTGTGTGACCTGAAACTGATATTCACTGGTAGCTCCTGTCCTACACTGCCATTAATATGTAGAGCTGAAGAGGCTGTGCTAATGAAACGTATTCCGCCTGCTTTGGACACTGCCGCCCCTGCTTTTATTGCCTTCCTGTAGTAATAGTGCTATTGTGCCATCATAGTAGATGAAGAGGTACAATGCATTAATTTGTTTAACCATCATGTCATATTAAGAGAATTTACTCCCTCTGTAATGTGGAAACTACTGTGCTTGCCAGGCCTTTGCTGCGCCTGCAGAGCTGCATGAGTAAAATGTTCAGATGTGTCATTGTTAGATGGATGGCTGCTTTAGACTTCGGTGAGAAATTGTAGTTAAAAGTCCAGCCATCAAGTCAAGTGTGAGGATAAACATGGAAAGTGGACTCTTCCTCAGGGATGATGGAGCCAGCGCTGCTTTTGCTTGAAGAGACAAATAGTGTCGTGTTCTTTCCCGCCCACTGATGCCCAGAGAAAGCCTGAACTTGCTTGAACTTTGCGATGATGCCTTGGTTGCGCTGTTGTCTCTAATTTGTTTAATCCGCTCTTCAGAGCGCGCAAGAGGCGGTGCAATATGAAACACTTATGTATGTGTTCTTCTATACACTTTTGGGCTGCAAGTTATGGGCAAAATGTTAGTATAGTCTTGTATCTATGCATACTGCAATTGTGGTACACTTTGCAATATATTAAGGCACATTAGTGAATCATGTGACGCAGTTAAAAGGGAAATTCCCCCGATTTTTTCGAGTCTATTGAATGTGAAGTCATTCAGAGTGGTTTAATGTCCAATGTTTACTGTAGGGAAAGATTCTTATTCGGATTTCTTTCTAAGGGCTGTGTTAGGAACCAGGAGTTGCGATGTCTACAGTGTAAATAGAATTAATTTATTTACCAGCCAAACTGACCACTGAACCTACACGTGTCTTCTGAGGTTTTATATATAATGTTAATAATGATAAAACAGTGATAAAGCTGAAATATTAAGTTGTCTTTGGGGACTTGCGACATTCTGCCTCTGTATCTTCCATGAATTGCTTTTTGAAAATATCTTTTTAAGCAATAAACAGTGCGTCAGGCAGCAGGCAGCAAAGTAGTAACCACTTTCATGAAACATCTTCCAGTTAGGTAGCTTTTAGAGACGTTTAAACTCCTCAGACAACTGGTTCCTATCACCACCACTGCAAATAATTCTGACTAGTTCAATTTCTCTAGAACTGAGCATTTTACATCAAACCACTCAGAATGAGTAATTTCATTGCAGCTTTTTTTTTCAATTATGACAAAAATATGAAACATCTGTGGAAAATCATTATTTGCATTGCTTTGACCAAATTATCTGCATTATTTTGACCAAAACAGCTTACTTTTGTGGGATTTTATGAGTACTTTGATTCATCAACACCCACAGAAGCACTCATTTGGAACTACGATTGGTCATGATGCTCATAAACACAGTAAAAAACATTGTGATTGTTTATGTGACTGGGAATACCAGTATTCCAAAAGCCAGTATTGCAGTGACATTTAACATGCAGTAAATGGGGTAGCCCTAGAAAGTGTCTGTTGTCTGTCTTAATTTTGTGGATTCTTCTGAGTTCGCCTGGTTGAGTATTGTCTTATATAACAACTGGAAAGCTGTTAAGCAGTTAGATTGCTCTGTCCGTGGCAATGGTCTTGCATTGCTTGGTCATTGCAGGCAGGTTTTGGATGTACTCCGCTGAGAAGCATCCACACTTTGTTTGAATGGCTGACACAAATGAAGAAGCACTGTATCAAATTACTCAATACTTAGTGCATTTTGCTCATAATAATCACATTTGGGCACAAGCAGGAGGAAAAGGGCTGCGTTTGCATACTCACCTAGTGACAGATGGCAAAGATATCAATGTTTGTTAATCCCCAATCAGCTGAGCTCCTCTCAACAGGACATTTTTCGTAAGAGATGAAGAAGCCATGAGTGCGTGCGAGAGAATGTGTCTGTTTTCCTTTTTTTGCCTGTGTTTGCTTTCACACATGCCATCTACATTAAAACTGCTCTTCCAGCAACCGCATATAAGCTTAGACTTTCTTATAAACTTGAATCGTATGAACTACACGTTTGTAGACACATTCAAATATTCTGTCTTTATCCCAGAAACTTTGGACTCAGTCCCTTTCATGAACCCAACACCATTTGGCCCCAGTCCACATTAGAGTGCATCTCAGAGGGCACTTGATCCTCAGTCAGTCTGTGAATGGCCATCAGGGTGAAGGTTAGAGTGGTTAAAATGCCTCTGATGTACCTATGATCCATGTCCACTGAGTGAGCAGACTGTTGATTATATGAGATGTCTCAATTCAATGCCTATGAGGTACTGAAGCTGGTCAAGGTATATATTTCATGTCATGAAACAGAATTCCCACATTATTATCTGGCATGACCACCATTTGCCTGTAGCAGTGCGACATGTTTCTAAGAAAAAATCCTGCATTTTTTTAACCAAACTGCTGCAAAATGTGTTGAAAACTAAAAGTGTTCAGTATAATTTAATGGCATCATAACCTCTTTCGCAAGCTTCTCTCAGCATACCACACACAGTGTTTTTGGTGCATTGGCATCCCCAGTGGTGAGAAATCCATGTTTTATGTAGCTGGAGTCTTACTAAATTTTACTTTTTCATCTTGATACCATTTTCATTTTTGTCTTAGATGGGTTTTTTACTGGGTTTGCAGCTGCAATAACAATGATGTCAGTGCCTTTATTTTTACTTCATTACTTAATACAAAAGCATTATAAATGGTACTTTCAAAAAACATATCAGATCAGTGTAGAGCAGGGGTCATCAATCTTAAGGGCTGGTGGGCTGCAGATTTTCATTTCAACCAAGCAGGAGTTCACCTCACTTATTAAAGTTGAATCAGCTGTGCTTCTGCTTTACTGGAATAAAAATCTGCAGCCAAATCGGACCTTTTGTGGGAAAGAATGTTGACCCCTGGTTTAGAGAGTGTCACACTCTGCACATAGTAAAAATGAAGTGTTTTTACTGCAGCGTTTTGAGGTTATTGACAGCCAAGCATGTCTTGGGTTTTACTGACTGTGGTGTTGCTAATTCTGATTGTACTTGGTGTTTGCAGATAGGGATTGGGAACCAGGAAATTTGGTTGGGACAAGGTGGTTATAGTCATTACACGTGCCCTGCTTTGGGGTCACCCACCAGCCAGCCAACTCACCACCCCCTTTCACCACTTTATTTTAAGCCTTCCAGCAAAAACCTAACATGTCCACTTTCACATTCCCAGAAGAGGACATGTAGAGTGGTAACAAGCCACCATGATAGAATGTAGAGTTAGCTAACACCCCATCTGTATGCAGTGGTGCAGATGGTAGTGCTGATGGATGGTAGGCTGTGGGTGATGGGGAAGTGTGTGGTGGAGTGGGAGAGTTGTGGGGAGTGCCAGGCAGCAAGTGCATGTTCTTGGAAGCACTAGGGGACTGAAGAGAAGCAAAATGTTCAGCGGTCTGTAACAATGAATGGACTTCTCTGAGAACTTGGCAAGTCTTTTGGAGGAGTTAGATAATGGCTTTTTGAGGTTTTTTTTTGCATATGTGAGTGGCCTAGCAGATCAGTGATCACGAAGTTCTCAGAAGACGTCTGTCATCTCCAAACCGTCTGAGACATCATGTAAGAAAGAATTTCAACCTTATAGGGTGTTGAACCACCAGCCACATGTGACATATGGAAAATATATATATCCATGAGCCATTTTCTGAGCAAAAACAGGTCAGGGTCGTTCAGACATGGATCAAATGGCTCACTGACCTTTGGCTCCTCGTGGTGACCTCTGCGCTGATGCCTGTCTCCAGAACTGCTAATGAGGCTGGGCGTCAATGATCCATCTCCATCAGCAACACCTCAGACTGAGCAGAGAACAACCTAATTAGAGCCCAGTCATTAGAAACTGGAATGGTGGAGAAGCAGGGTGTGAAATATGAGTCTGGGTCACACGTCTTCTCGAAGTGTTGACATGAGTGCATGTAGGAGCAAGAGAGCACTTATTGGACCTTAAAGTGAAGGTGGGTGATACCGCAAAAATCTCTGTATCACCCACATGATGCTTGAAGACATTTTCACAAGACATGATGATACAGTTTTTTATAAAGTTAGTGGACAATTTGGAATAGACAAAAGACACCAGCTAACAGTAGTGCTGCATTTAAAAAAGGATAACTGAAGACAATATTTTGCTTTTTAATTATTCAACATTTCTAAAAATTATATATATAGGACAAACACGAGAAAAACTCTAAAATGTGTATAAATAAAAACTGAAAATGGCATAACGGACTGCCATCCAATCAGCTAGAGGTGGACAGTATGACAGCATTTATTGGTAACGTGAGAATTAAGGACATTTGCTGAATGTTTGACTTTCTCTCCAAAACTCCTTCTCCTCTTCTCACCCCTGAAAGACAGAGAACAAACTACGGCTAAATACATTTTAGAAATATCCAGCCTTGAGCATTTTACTGTCCACCTTTGAATATTTCACTGAACGTAATGTTTCAGAAACGCAGACCACCGATGCTGCATCATTCAGGAGTGAGAAATCATTTTTGGATGTTTATTTCATGAGCAGATGAAGAGAGTTTTGTTCCAGTCAGTCTGTAAAGAACTTCACAGCCCAGCTTGTTTGCTAAATTGTATTCTGTTCATTTGTGTCTAATTCCAGTTTGATTAGTTGTTCTGCTGTCACAGCTGCTGACCAGAAAGCTTCTTCTGCAACTGACCAGATGTGCTGCTGGTCAAATATTGTCTTATAGAAGTTACATAACGTGTCCATTTTCTGTGTTTGTATGAAGTAAATTAGAAACACGCTAATAGTTACACTGGTGGTTGTTGTTGTTTACTGGATCTCTATAATTGGTGTTAATCAGCCATTTTATGATATGTGCAGTTGTTAAATGTTTTAGAAATGCTGACAATACTCATGATATACTCAGAAAATTGTGTTGTGACTTTTATTTATCACAGTGTTCACTATATATTGCCATATTACCTACTTTTACTGTAAAACGCTCAAAATGAAATGGAGAGTCTGTGAGATTTTCAGCCAGTGACCTTGAATGTTATGAAAATGGTAAGGGGTGTGTTTGCTCACCTCTGAAAAACACATTTTCTGAGAGAGAGAGAGAGAGAGAGAGAGAGAGAGAGAGAGAGAGAGAGAGAGAGAGAAAGCTTGGGCAGTAGCTG